>CANXYC010574646.1:0-12938 GCA_948193065.1 Aleurites moluccanus | reverse complement strand
ACATATCATTAAAGTCTCACTCATTCAAATTTGAGCTTGAAAAGCCAAAAATCATTTCAAGCCCAAGTGCAGCACTTGGCAATCAAAAATCATTTTAAGCCTAAGGAGCCCTTGGCAAACAAAAATCATTTAAGCCCAAGCAAGCCTTGGCAAATCAAAATTCATTTCAAGCCCAAAGAGCCCTTGGCAACCAAAAATCATATCAAGCCCAAGAAGCCCTTGGCATCTCAAAAATCATTTTAAGCCCAAGCAGCCCTTGGCACCCCAAAAATCATTTTAAGCCTAAGTAGCCCTTGGGAAACCAAAAATCATTTTAAGCCTAAGCAGCCATTGGCATCTCAAAAATCATTTCAAGCCCAAGTGCAGCACTTGGCAACCAAAAATCATTTTAAGCCCAAGAAGCCCTTGGCATCTCAAAAATCATTTTAAGCCCAAGCAAGCCTTGGCAAATCAAAAATCATTTTAAGCCCCAGAAGCCCTTGGCATACCAAAAATCATTTTAAGCCTAAGCAGCCCTTGGCATTCCAAAAATCATTTTAAGCCCAAGTAGCCCTTGACAAACCAAAAATCATTTTAAGCCCAAGCAGCCCTTGGCATCTCAAAAATCATTTTAAGCATTAGCCCTTGGCAAACTAAAAATTATTTTAAGTCCAAGCAGCCCTTGGCATCTCAAAAATAATTTTAAGCCCAAGTAGCCTTTGGCAAATCAAAAATCATTTTAAGCCCAAGTAGCCCTTAGCAAATCAAAAATAATTTTAAGCCCAAGCAGCTCTTGGCAAACAAAAGTCATTTTAAGCCCAAGCAGCCCTTGGCATCTCAAAAGTCATTTTAAGCCCAAGCAGCCTTTGGCATCTCAAAAATTATTTTAAGCCCAAGCAGCCATGGCAAATCAAAATTCATTTTAAGCCCAAGTAGCCCTTGGCATTTCAAAAATTATTTTAAGCCCAAGCAGCCATGGCAAATCAAAATTCATTTTAAGCCCAAGTAGCCCTTGGCATCTCAAAAATCATTTTAAGCCCAAATATCCTTTGGCATTTCCTAGGTATTTTAATGCATTAAATTTCATTGCACAACATTCTTTAGTTTACATCCATAACATGGGTAGTCGACTAAAATATCATAAATATATACATACATAAACCATAAATCAAATATCATCCATACATCATTGTTCACAAAAAAGAGCATAAACAGAGTAGTGCAAGAAAAAGTGCTCAAAAAGACCACTAGTCTCTTCGACGGCGCCGATGGGGGTCCTCCAGTGGACGAGGTGGGTCAGCCTGAACATCAAGTCAACCCAGCATACCCGACAGAGCTAGCTCCATTCTACGTCCCACGCGATAAGTATGACAGATCCACTTCATGTTAACCTATAGAGAGCAAACACAAAAGCTTAAGGATCATTTATGAAAGCAAGACCAAAAAGACATCACAAGCTTAAGGATCATTTCTGAAAGCAAGATCAAAAAGCATCAAAAGCTTAAGGATCATTTCCGGAAGCAAATCCAAAAGACATCCAGCCTAGGGTTGTTAAGAGTAGGAGCGAGCATCGGAAAATACTCTTAAGCCCATATCTGTTTCAAACATTGAAGACAAAAAAAGTCAGAAAGACTAAGTAAAGTTCAAACCAACAGGGTACAGAGAGTACCTTCCAGTTCAAACCAGCAAAGTGCAGAGAGTACCTTCCAGTTCAAACAAGCAGGGTACAAAGAGTACCTCCTAGTTCAAACCAGCAAGGTGCAGAGAGTACCTTCCAGTTCAAACAAGCATGGTACAGAGAGTACCTCTCAGTTCAAACCAGCAGAGTACAGAGAGTACTTCCCAGTTCAAACCAGCAGGGTACAAAGAGTACCTCCTAGTTCAAACCAGTAAGGTACAGAGAGTACCTCTCAGTTCAAACCAGCAACGTACAGAGAGTACCTCCCAATTCAAACCAGCAGGGTATAGAGTGTACCTCCCAGTTCAAATCAGCAGGGTACAGAGAGTACCTCCCAGTTTAAACCAGCAAGGTGCAGAGAGTACCTTTTAGTTCAAACAAGCAAGGTACAGAGAGTACCTCCTAGTTCAAACCAGTAGAGTACAGAGAGTACCTTCCAGTTCAAACCAGCAGGGTACAGGGAGTACCTCCTAGTTCAAACCAACAGGGTATAGAGAATACCTCCCAGTTCAAACAAGCAGGATACAGAGAGCATACCTCCCAAATAAAATGAGTCCCGCCATAAAAATTTAAAGCTGTCCGAAGCATGGCAGATTGCGCTCATATACCTCCAGACCTCACAAGATATGATCAGAATGCTTTCTTTTATTCCAAACAAACAGGAACAGTCCAGTTCACCTACATCACGTCTATCATCCAGAATGGATAACCGTGATGGGGGCAGCTGTGAACACTGGTTTCTCGCACCCCTCGGACTCAAGCCAAGTCGACCGGCACTCACCGGAACCAAGCCCACACTCGGACGGACTAAAAAATGCGTCCGATCGAAATCAAACCCAAGCAACCACCCTCAAGCCAGGGCGGTGCCGCCCTTCCTAAGAGGCGGTACGGCCACCCCCTTAAGGCGGTACCGCCGTGGCCTATCGGGCCACACTTTTGTTGCCACCCTCCTTCTTCAGACGGGCCGCCAAGGGCCACAGTGACGCCACCGCCCCCTCCGATGGCAGACCCTTTGCCTATAAATACAAGGCCCCTCCTTCATATTTTCTACACCGAAATCACTTGAAGTTGACTTTCCTTCTCGAATTTCTTCTATTTTTCTCTCATAAACCAATTTCTTCTTATTTCTTTAACTCTCTTTGAGTTTAAAAGAATAACCAAATCGAGGCGAGTGGAGCTCAGATTTTTTTAGTTCTCTTTGAGCTAAAGAAAGACCAAATCTGGGGCGTGTGGAGCCTCAAAATTATTTCTAACAAAATCACCCAGTTGATTTGTTTGTTTTATCAGGTAAAAGACTATCCGACTGTCTTCTTGGGCCTCAAACAATCCCTAGTGGAACTTCGAGACAGGCTAGCAATCAGACCGCCATCAATCCAGCTACCAATCATAAGTGGAGCTTCCATCCGGGTGAGCAATCCGATCGCCGCCTTCCCAAATAGCAAAGGAGAAGGTATCGTCCCATAAACTTTCCTATTATTGATAGAGCGTCAAAATAGGCAAATCTCCTTTATTTTGATAAAGCATCAAAATAAAGAGTCCAGAGTATGAGAAGTTGGGCATAAAATCAACCCTCCTTCGCAAGAAGGGAGAACTACGTGGGTTTTAATTCATATTCAATGGGATACGCAGGCAAGCTATCTAAGAGCTTCAAATCCAAAGAGGTCAAGGCGACCTATTTTTCATTAATTAAATGCTTTATTGATTGTATTATTAGGGGAATATGTGATCGACCTAGAACCCATAAAGGCTAGAGTTGATATCCCATATTTTTTATATTCTTGGATTGTAATAATTTACTTACCGCACTCTAAACTGCTTTACTGCTTTATTTTCATATAAACTGCTCATACATATATATATATTCCATTCTTTAAACTATTCATGAAAACACTTTAAATCAAAGTTAAAATTAGAAGCCAAGTTCAACCGAAAACCTAGTCCTCGAATCCTCTTTGATTTCAAAGGCTAGTGCACTTATTTTTCCCTTGGGATAAGATTGGAGTCAAATTGGGTTTTTACCTTAAATTTTCCCAACAAATATAACTTAAGGTGACGACTTCAAAATGCCAAAATTATTTTCAAATACTAAGGCGCTAAGGTCGTCTCGATGCGTGAGAAATCGTCCCAAAAAATGAGAGTGCTTCTCGGTCCTCTCGTGATCGCGAAAGAGGGTGCTCAGGTGAGGCCTCACATCAGTAAGTTAAGTTTATGCATCAGAAGCCTTTGGGACTGCTTCAACAGTTGCCATTGCCAGAATGGAAATAGGAAAGAGTGATTATAGATTTTGTGGTTGGTTTGCCAAGGACTTCAAGAGGCCATGATTCAATATGGGTGATTGTTGATAGATTGACCAAGTCAGCTCACTTCCTGTCAGTCAAGATGGCTTATACGGCTTCTCAGTATGCACAGATATATATTGATGAGATTGTTAGACTTCATGGAGTTCCAATTTTGATCGTTTCAGACAGAGATTCTCAATTCACCTCGAGATTTTGGTAGAAATTGCAAGAGTGCTTGGGTACACAACTTGATTTTAGCACAACATTTCATCCGCAGATGGATGGGCAATCTGAGAGGACCATCCAAACTCTATAAGACATACTGAGGATGTGCATTCTAGACTTTGGAGGAGATTTGGATATTCACTTGCCATTGATAGAGTTTGCCTATAACAATAACTACCCTTCAACGATCCAGATGTCTTCTTATAAAGCTTTGTATGGAAGGAAATGAATATCTCCCTTATGTTGGGATGAGATTGGAGAAAGATATATCAAAGGGCCCAAATTGATAAGATATACGTCAGAGAAGATTCCACTGATCTGAGAGAGATTAAAGACAGCTTTCAGTTGCCAAAAGAGTTATGCCGATCCAAAGAGAAAAGACCTTCAGTTTTTCATTGGAGATCTAGTGTTCTTAAAGATCTCACTAATGAAATGAGTTCTACGGTTTGGCAAGAGAGGCAAGCTATCTCCATGATTTATTGGACCCTTTGAGATTCTGAGCAATATTGGAGAGGTTTCATATAAGCTAGCTTTGCCACCTAACATGGATAGAGTGCATCTAGTATTTTATGTATAGATGCTTCGAAAATACGTCGCCGATCCTTCTCATGTGCTACAAGTTCCGACAGTGGACATTCAGCAAGACTTGACGTATAAAGAGATTCCAGTCACCATAGTGATCCGAATGATCAAGAGATTACGAAACAAAGATATAGAAATGGTTAATATCCTATGAAGGAATTAAGCAATTGAAGAGTGCACTTGGAAAAGTGAACAGAGCATGCAGGACAAGTACCCTTATCTATTCCAAGAGCAAGGTAAGTCTTAAAATTTGAGGACGAATTTTCTTACGGTGGGGAGAATGTAATACCCATTACTTGGAATGTTAGAGTAGTTATGTGTATGTTTATATATGCATGGTAGATAATCTAGAATGTTATATTGAGTATAGAATACTCTTAGAATGATTATATGATGAGACATGATGAGTTGTGATTGATTTTGAAGTGTTAAACATGTGTATATATAAATTGGTTGAGTTTGGATAAGTTAGAATAGAGAAAATATGAGAATTCTTAACCCCCATGAAAATTTTTCACCCCCTTGAAAATATTTCACAACCTTGAAGAAAGTTTTCACGAGAGTGAAGACCCTTTCATGGGCGTGAAAGATCTTTCACCACTGTGAAAATACTTTCTGTGTAAATTGGCCAATTCTTCAGCTTTGTCTTTATGGGCGTGAAACTCCTTAATGACCGTGAAGAAATGTTTCAAACCCAATGTAAATAGTGTCTTTCACGACCGTGAAACCTATTTACGGGCATGAAAGTGTCGGGCCTATAAATATCCGACCTTTCTCCTTCATTTTCAAACTTCATTTATTTCATTCTTCTTCCTCTCTTTCTTCATAAATACACTTCACCCACCCATAAATTCATTAAATCCTCTTCTCAAATACTTATTTTATCTCCATTAACACAAGAATCAATATTCAAACCTTCAAGAACATCAAGATTTCAGATTTCTCAAGAATCTCTATTCTAGGGTTTTAAAGTATTTATTCCAAACTTCAATCTAAGTTTAAAATAAGTTAATACATAGTTAGAATATATGATTATGAGTTATGAATAGATGTTTAAAGGCAACAATTGGATTTATTATAGAATATAGCAAGATATATATATGGATTTAGGATTTTGGGTGAATAGTAGCCATTCATCCCAAACTTTCACATTTTTTTACGAAGTGATTAAATTGATGTTAGAAAATATATTAGGATTCTAAAAGATGATTAGAATCATAAGAATTTACCATGTATGAATATTTTTTGACATAAACCCTAATTATGAGTATTTGGGGATTTGACATAGGAGAGGATAATTCAAGAAATATAGAGAAGATTATTGAATGTACAAGAATTTGAGGGAAATACAAGGATAAATTGCTTTGAGATAAGTATGAATTATATTAATGTATGTTGCTATCCATTAATTGTGCTTGCTACTCATTTCTTACTTCATGTAATTTTCTTAAATTCATTGTTGATGAACCTAAACCTATAAATTCGTAATTGTAAACTATAAATTATTGAGACCCTCATAAATAAGCTAATTGCATGAATGACTTTATTATTGTTTTTCTTGGACCAAGATCATTATATACCTATTTGTGTAAGGGAATAACTATATGTAAATATATAATGGTGGTCTTGTGACCACTATGTTTCTTGATAATATGTCCAAGCAATATAACCCATGACCCATATGTAAATAGAACGCTCTTCTCAATGAGAGTTAGTTCATTGGTCCAATGTGCACATCGGGAACCTAACTGACAGGGTATTTTGTCAGTGTCCCTCCTAGTTGGGGACCAGAAACACTAGACATGTGCCCTACGCAAGCATATGGAAACATTGAGGTGACAAGGTGCACCAATACGCTATGCTATTATTTGTTTTGAGTTCTATTTCATGATATGATTTATAGTGCCATTCTTGGTGGGCATTCACATGTCAAAGAAACCATGATTGTTCATGTTATGATCACTTGTGCCATAATTTTGATAATCTCTTTCCTTTTGATATTTCAAAAGTATATTGAATATATATTCAAAACCATACTTATTCTCTATATCTTTGTGATACTTGTAAGTATTAGTGTAGTTTATATCTTACTAAGTTGAAGGCTCACTCCTCTTCTGTGGATTTCAGGTGATAGTGTAGATCGAGAAGGAGCTAACATAGAAGACAGAGCTTCTTGATTCATTCCTCCAAGAAGACTCTATGTAATTCTTTTAATGTATAAATATCATTTTGTATTATGGTGTTTGTATGTATGAGGAGTATACTCTAGATTTTCGTATTTAGATGTTGAGGATGATTTTATTTTGATGTCTGAATTGATATATTGTGAGTTACCCTTGTTCCTTATTGATGTGGGATGCATCTTTTGATCGGTAAGAAACAAGAGGAAATCATATGATGATGGAAGAAAATGCATGAATGATGATTATATGATTCATAGAATTGAACATTCATAATGATAACCATGTATGATGTGGATATATGTTATGTATAAGATTCAGGATATAAGTGTTATATGGGTTTATGGTGGTGTTAAGCCTACCTTTGCCCTAGGACCGTCGCACCACTAGAGTTGGGGTGTGACAACCAATTACTTTAACTATTTTTTCTATTTACTCTAGACACATAATATCATAACATATCCAAATATCACACCCTGACTTCAGTGGTGTGAAGGTCCTAGTGCAAGGGTAGGCTTAAGGCCATCATAAACCCGTAGAACTCTCATATCCTGGATCTCATTTATTTTACACATTCATATCGAATATAGATATCATACAATATTCATTTCTATGATCCATATAAGTATAATTCATATCTTTATTTTATCATTTCATAATTTCCTTTTGTTCCTTACTGATCAAAAGATATATCCCACATCACTAAGGAACAAACGTAATCCGAAAGGTAACAATTCATACATCAAAATATTATCATCCCCAATGACCACTACGGAGCTCTAGAGTATACTCCCAACACATACTGTATCATAATACCATACAATGAATATACATAAATATATTTCAAAATAATTATAATGGAGGCTTATTGGAAGAATAAGTCAAGAAGCTTGATCTTCTCTATTATCTCCCTCACGAGCTACACTATCACCTGAAATCCACAGAAAAGGAGTGAGCCTTCAACTCAGTAAGATATGAGTATGCAATATAAAAGAAATACATATACATTATATTAATCCAAAAGAAATATCAATTCCAAGAACATGGGTAAGAATCATCAGATGGTTAGGCTTACAAGAACAGAAGTGCTTATAATCGAATAGCACTGTCAAAAAATATGGTAGAACTACAGAGAGCATCAGTAGCCATGCTACCTATCACAACAGAGTACATCGGTAGTCCTTGCTACCTTATCGCAAATGCATGCTTGTCCAGGCATACGGCTAGAGCTCATGGTCCCCTCTAGGTGGAACATTGATAAAAATCCTATCAGCTAGGTTCCCAAAGTGCATAATGGACCAATGAATTTACTCTCATTGGGAAGAGTGTTCTATCCATAGGCTCATATGGTTTCAATCTCACAAGAAATATACTGGTCACAAGACCATCAACATATATCATAATTTCCATCAAGTTTAACAAGTAAGAATCATGTGAACTTGATCCAAGAAGGTTGACCAAGTCACTTACATTATATATATATATATATGGCAATCTCATGAACAAATGGTAAATTTCGGTTTTAGGATATTATAAAATTTTCAATTAATAGTTCGATAATATAATATCAAGTATACAAGAATCATATGGGCTAACATTAAGAATACTTGGTCATATCATCTCAAAGAAGCAATAAATAAATGCAATGTTCATATTTACCTCTACACAATTTCTCCTGGAATTTCCTTTAACAATTTGCTCAACCACAATCTCCGCAATTTCCTTGATTTTTTTCTCCGAAGAAATTTTCCCAAATATTCAAAATTAGGGTTTTCCTTAATAAATAATACTCAATGTGATTTCTTAATATTTAACCATCTTAAAGTTTCTATTCTTAATTCCCAACATCAATTTAATTCATCTCTTAAAGAAAATCTGGATTTTACTTCGAATTTACTGTTCACATTACTATTTATGACAATCCATTAATTCTAATTTCTCCAACATTAATTATCATTAATATCTTCAAAATGCTTGCAATAAATTCTATACACCCATAATTAACTATTATAACCATCATAATTTATTAATCTAAAAGAAAATGACATTTGAAGAAAATTTACCTTATTTCTCCAAAAACTGAATTTCTTGAAATAATCTGCTTAAATCTGACGATTACTGCCTTAAAATAGGATAATCTAGAGATTTAATGCATTAATTTTGAGTATTAATGCCTTAGAAAATAAATGGAACTATTCTGAGAAGAACTAAAGAAGAACGAAAGGAAGAAGAAAGAAAAACTGTGAAGAAAATCGCTACTGGGCACTTGGTTAAATAGGCTACTCTCCAAAATCCCGCTCGCCTCGGCAATGCTACCTCGCATAAGCCATCTCGCAATTCCCACTTATCCAAACTGCTCCGGCAATGCCACCTCGCATAAGACACTTCGCGAATCCCACTTCGCATATGCCACCTCGCATATCCTGCCTCGCCAAACTCTCCTCGCGAACTCCTCTTCGCATATGCCACCTCGGCAATGCCTCTTCGTCTCTTCGCCAACTCGCTTCGCCTATCTCCCTCTTTGCATATGCCACCTCGGCAATGCCTCTTCGCATAATGCCACCTCGCCTATTCCTCTTCGCCAAATTCCTCTTCGCCTAACTCCACTTCGCATATGCCACCTCGTATATGCCTCTTCGCCAAATTCCTCTTCGCCTAACTTTAATTCGCATATGCCACCTTGCATATGCCTTTTCACCAGTTACCACCTTGGTAATCTATCTTCGCCACTTCACTAGTTCGCTTGCTCGCATTGTCGGCTCGCAAATGCCACCTCGTATATGCCAGCTCACAAATACCAATCTCTGCCAAGCTGAAACCCTTCCTCGGCAACTTATATATAATTAGCTCACAAATGAGTTATAAATATCTAAACTCCCTGATTCTTTTTGTCACTTAAAATAGACATACATGGATCCAACATATCCAAAATTCAAATCATAAAGGAAATGACACAAACTATGGTGACTCTCTAAAATTCACCCTAACTTACTGCCCAAAATCTATCTGAACAAACCTGAGAAATTTCGCTCTCCACTGAGTTATACTTATCCAAATCTCCTGAAATTTTATAGACAATATCACAGCACATAAAGAAACATTTCTTATGTTTACAACTTTGGCTCAAACTGCATCAGTCATTCCCAAAAAATTCAAACATATATAGATTTCTTGTAGAAATACTAAACCAGACAAGTCCTGCTTAAGAAGTCATAACTCCTCACACACACAGAATTTTATCAAACCATTTTACAGAATTGAATATGAGATATAAAACTAAAATTTTTATGTTTTACACTTTACCAAATTATTCCTTTAATATCATGTAATCAACCTCATAAAATTCTACAAACCAGAAATTTATGGATTTCTCAAACATTTATATCTTCAATTAATTAAATTCATCAAACATACAATTAATTAAATAGCCCAAAAATGACAGATATTACATTCTTCCCCCCTAAATAAATTCATCCTTGAATTTATAATAACCTGCCTTAAGCTTGAAATAGATAGAGATATTTGTCTTGCATGCTTTGCTCACTTTCCCAAGTGCACTCTTCCATAGCTTAATTTCTCCATAAAACCTTATTCCTTAGATTCTTAATCATTCGATCCACTATTGCAATTGGGATTTCTTCATATGTCAAATCTGGTTGGAGGTCCACTTCCAGCACTTACAGCACATGAGAAGGATCGGCCACATACTTATGAAGCATCGATACATGAAATACTGAATGCATCTTTTCCATGCTAGGAGGCAAAGCCAACTTGTATGAAATCTTTCCAACCTTGCTCAAAATCTCAAAGGGTCCAATAAATCATGGAGACAGCTTGCCTCTCTTACCAAACCGTAGAACTCCTTTCATTGGAGAAATCTTTAGAAATACAAGATCTCCAATGGAAAGCTGAAGATCTTTCCTCTTTGGGTCGGCATAGCTCTTTTGGCAACTAAAAGCTGTCTTCAATATTTCTCGGATTATTGGAACCTTTTCTGACGTATATCTTATCAATTCTGGTCCTTCAATATACTTTTCTCCAACTTCATCCCAACACAAGGGGGATCTGCATTTCCTTCCATACAAAGCTTCATAAGGAGACATCTGAATCGTGGAATAATAGCTATTGTTGTAGGCAAACTCTATCAATGGCAAGTGAGCATCCCAATTTCCTTCAAAGTCTAGAATGCACATCCTCAGCATGTCTTCTAGAGTTTGGATGGTCCTCTCTATTTGCCCATCTGTTTGCAGATGGAAAGCTGTGCTAAAATCAAGCTGAGTACCTAGACATTCTTGTAATTTCTACCAAAACCTCGAGGTGAACTGAGTACCTCTATCTGAGATAATCAAAACTGGAACTCCATGAAGTTTGACAATCTCATCAACATAAATCTGGGCATACTAAGAAGCTGTATAAGTCGTCTTGACCGGCAAGAAATGAGCTGATTTGGTTAATCTATCCACAATGACCCATATTGAGTCATAGCCCTTTGAAGTCTTTGGTAATCCAACCACAAAATCCATAGTCACCCTCTCCCATTTCCATTCTGGCAATGGCAACTCCTGGAGTAACCTCGATGGCTTCTGATGCTCGAACTTGACTTGCTGACAAGTTAGACATTTGGATACATATTCTGCAACATCTCTTTTCATTCCACTCCACCAATATGAATTCTTAATATTATGGTACATCTTTGTTATACTTGGATGCACATTATACTTGGCATGATGTGCTTCCTTAAGAATCATATCTCTCAAATCATCAACTGCTGGAACATATAGCCTGCTACCATGTCTCAACATGCCATCAGTCACATTAAATCCTGGAGCTTTTTCTGACCCTACATCATTCTTTATCTTCACCAACTGAGGGTCTTTGTCTTAAGCTTCTCTAATTTGATCAATGAGAACCGACATGACTTGTAATTTTACCAAAAGCACTCCTGAATCTGACAATTCCCAACTGATTCCCATATCATGCAATCTCTGCACTTCCCTCACTAAAGGCCTTCTACTCACTTGAATATGGGCTAAGCTTCCCAAAGACTTCCTACTCAGTGCATCGGCTACAACATTAGCTTTCCCTGGATGATACAAGATTTCACAGTCATAATCCTTAAGCAATTCAACCCACCTTCTCTTCCTAAGGTTAAAATCTTTCTGTTGAAATATATATTTCAAACTCTTATTATCTGTGAAGATCTCACATTTCTCACCATACAGGTAGTGTCTCCAGATCTTCAATGCAAATACCACTGCAACCATCTCAAGATCATGAGTTGGATAATTCATCTCATGTTTCCTCAACTGCCTAGAAGCATAGGCGATCACCCTTCCATGCTGTATAAGCACACAACCAAGCCCCACTCACGATGCATCGCAATACACCGCATATCCTTCTTCACCCGACGGCAAAGCTAAGATAGGCGACATGGTGAGACAAGTCTTTAACTTCTGGAAGCTCTCTTCACATGCATCTGACCATGGAAATTTAACTTGCTTCTGGGTAAGTTTGCTCAAAAGAGCTGCAATCTTGGAGAAGTCTTGAACAAACCTCTTGTAGTAGCCTGCCAAACCTAAGAAACTTCTAACTTCTGAAACATTCGTAGGTCTAGGCTAGCTAAGAATTGTATCAACCTTTCTAGGATCAACTTCAATCCCTTCTTTGCTCACTATATGCCCCATAAAGCCCACACTCTCAAGCCAGAATTCACACTTTGAAAATTTGGTAAAGAGCTGATGCTCTCTCAAAGTCTGCAACATAATTCTAAGGTGTTCCTCATGCTCTTCTTTACTCTTAGAATATACAAGAATGTCATCAATAAACACAATGAAAAACTTGTCCAAGAATGGCCTGAACACCCTATTCATTAAGTCCATGAATGCAGCTGATGCATTAGTCAATCCAAATGGCAACACTAAGAACTTATAGTGTCCATATCTGGTTCGGAAAACCATCTTCGATACATCCTCATTCCGAATTCTCAACTGGTGGTATCTCGACCTCAAGTCTATC
>CANXYC010574167.1:0-34440 GCA_948193065.1 Aleurites moluccanus | reverse complement strand
ACTGCCATATATTGGCTTGTCCGATTAGCATTTCCTCTTCTGACCATTCCATTTCTCAAACTCAAATTTATCAACTTCAATTGAACTAAAACAAGGTATATGGAAATGGAAATGTGATTATACATATATATATATATATATATATATATATATATATATATATATATATATTCAATTGATACAAACTAACAAGGCAAGTGGTCAGTGTTGACAATATTATACATCTGGCTGACATTAATTAATCAAAGGCTGCACAAGTTTAAATATTATACTATATAAACTCAATTCTTAATTTAATTCCCAATTTTTTCAATTTGACCGATTAATCCGGTCCGATTTTTACAATCACGATTTTAGCAATGGAGAGAAAGGAGAGAGGTGGATCTCCTGGGGGTGCTGAAGCATAGGGATAAATGCAGAATTTTTAGGCCATCACTTCATATTTAGAATAAGACACATAAATTTTAAAAAATAACATTATGATAATGATATAAATTTATAAAAAAAAATTAAGTAGAATGGAAAAGAAAATAAAGGAAAATGAAAAAAATGAAAACAAAATGAAAGAAAATGGATTAAATAATATTTTATTAGGGATTAAAAAATTAATTTTTCAAAATAGAAAGACTGTTTTATTAATTTTAATAAATTTCAGAGATTAAATAATAATTTATTCTAAAAAAATTTAAAAATTAAGGGGACAAAAAAGAAAAATGAAAAAAATGAGACTAAATAATATTTATTAATATTAAAAAGTTAATTTTTCAAAATAAAATGATTATTTTATAAATTTTAAGATTCAAATAGTAATTTTATATTAAAAAGTTTTAAAAATTAAGGAGCATCTCACTTAAAATTCACCTATGCTGAAACGAGCTCTTAATTTTTAAAATTTTTTTTAATATATATCAAAAAGTGATCTAAATATTTTTTTTGTAAAGATAACTTTAACCCTTCAATTTTTATTAAAAAAAGAAATTTCTGTGTCAGACTCCAAAACTAAGAGGTTAGATCCCAGCCAACTTGAGAATAACACTAGAGGAAAAGAAGGATACATTACTGTAGAGAAATTATTCCACTATATTAGACATATTGATTCTGCATAAATCTCAAATACTGATTCTTTCGAAAAGGCTGGCCTGCAATTTTGTTCATTCTCCTTCGGTTTGTAGACTAATGACCTTAATTGTGGCCTGGTTGTAGATTATGGATATTGGAGTATAGTATCAGTCTATGAGCCAGGCCCATATTCATAGAACCAGACACCCAGCGTCGGAATAGAATTCGTAAAATTGCTATCAATGCAATTGGAAAAAAAAAAAAAAAACTCATTTTCTTGTTTTTGAAATTTTAGAGATTTATCTATCGCGTTGTTAAGAATTTATTTAACAACAAATTAAGTTTATAAAAGGAAAAAAAGTTGGAACTTGCTAAATGCAATTTAAAAAACATTGCAATGTTTTTCTTTTCTAATTAATTTGGACTCGAATAAAAAAAAATTTATAGAATTCTATGGTAGTTATTTTCTTCATCCATAAATTTTAAATTTAAAAATTTACTTAAATAATTTTTCAACATTCTGATTAACAAGCGTTGATAAAAAATATTACAATGTTTGATGTATTGATAAAACTTAAAAGTTTGAGCTTTAATCTCAATAATTTTTTTTTAAAAGGCATATATGATTTTTAAATATTTTTTATATAGTTATTTCTGAATTTCATATAATTTTAAAATATCTTCTATGTAAATAAAAAGATACAATCACTCAGAAAGGGGATGGGTTTTGCAGGTGTAATTCAAAAAACATTAACCAACATTAATGGATTAATAAACTCTCATTGGAAAATCCAGATGGATAAGAGTTTCAATATTAATAATGCCTCACTCATCAACAACTTGAATTATTGATGTATTGATGACAAATTTTTAAATCAAAAGAAACTTTAAAAACAATTTAATTTAATTGACTATAAGAATTATAACCTAACACCTCTTACTAAAATGGTCAAACTCAATTAATAATGTATTTAAATAATACTATAATATAAGGAGTCATTAAATACACTCCATTTAACTTTTTGAGTGTAATAAAATTACTATAAATATGATATAATTTTTTCTTTTTTTAAAAACTTATAACATTATTAAATGTTGTAAATTACTCTCTTTCTATTATTAAACTATGAACATTAAATATTAAAAAAATATATTATAAATATATAAGCAAATTAAGAGAGAAAGACATCACTTTGAGTTGACCCAGATAGCAATTCATTCTCCACTAGAAGGTTCAACTCAAAGTGATGTCTTTCTCTCTTAGTTTGTTTATATATATATATAATTTTTTCTTCTATGGGTTGTAAACTTGTACATGAACCTGTGGCCTAGCAATCCAGACAAACTATTTTATTTATTAAGAGAAAATTAAAATATTACTCTCACATTGTGCAAGATTGAGATTCAATCATTTTTAAATAACAAAAAAAAAAAAATTATTGGGTTTTATTTTAAAATTTTTTGAATATACATATTGGAATTAATTAGATAACCAGAAAAGGATGGTTAGAATGTACCATCCCTTGACTATAAAGATTAGAAAAATCTTTTGGAGAATTCAAAGATTATGCTCTGGCCTCCATTTTTCTTTAATTTGATGGTGTTAATCTGGTTTAAGTAAAGGTAGTAGTTGAATTTTCATTCTTGTTTGCATTTTAAACTTTTTGTTTTTCTCATGTTATGAACATTAATTAAGTATGTTTGTACAATTTCTATTGTCAAATCTGTAAAATTAAAGGTTGAAATTTTCTTTTATATTATAATTATCTATAACAAGAAAATTTTAAAAAATAATAATTTTGCATTTAATGATAGATATTAGGCTAACACGAACAGTATATATATATATATATATATATATATAGAGGATGTAAAATAAATAATAATACTCTTATTTGTTATTATATAATATAATTTTAATTTAATTATTAAATCATTGCCATTGTGGAACTAAATATGCTCTTACAATGAATTGCAAGATTTAATATAAATGCATTTGATGACTGCACCGAAGAAGGTGATGATTTTGTAGGCATGATTAGGTGACATTAGTGGTGCAACTATATATTGTGTTTGTTTGGGCGTTGAACAAAATAGTGGCAATGCCCAATTTCAGCAGTATTGTGTCTGTTAGTACTGCACATGACACAACCTTTTAATTGTATTAGAGTGGTAGGATATAATCAAAACTAGACTATCCACAAGGCACAAGCTTTAAAATTATATAATTTACAGTTTTTATATATATATATATATATATATATAAACAAAAACAGGCACTCAATCCTTCAAAGTGAAATGATACAATCCATAATTGTTAAAATTGAATCGGATCAGCTAATCGAATCAAAAAATTAAAAATTAAATTATAAATTGATCTGATCAATTTTTAAAAATTCATTCCCTAAAAATCAGTTAAAAAACTAATGAATCGGTCGAATCGATCTGATTTTTTCAGTTCGATCGGATCATAATTTATAATTTTTTTTTTATTTTTAAATTTTTGATAAAAAATAAAAAATTTCAAATTATATTTATTTTCATTATATATATAATATATTTTAAATTATATATACATATATATGTATATCTATTTTTTTCAATTTAACCGATTCGATTTCAGTTAAACTTCTGATCCTCTGTCATCACAGTTCTTTAACCGATTCTGTTTTGAAAACAATGATACAATCAGTAAATTATCTGCATTTGGTAGATTTATTTATTTTTAATCAAAATAGTATAATGAGAGATAGTTATTAATTTTTTTTATTTTTTTATTTCATAATTCCATACATCGAGGAAAGGCTATGACCCCCCTAACCTCTAAAATATAAATTTATTTTGGTATAGTTTTATTAAAATTTAACCATATATTGAATTTAACCTTCTTATTTTAAATAAAAAATTTATCGCAAATATAAAAATTGACCTAATTAAATATAGTATATTAATGTAAATTATGATATAAAAAACTGATTTTCTTAAAAAAAAAATATTTCACCACTGATTTCATGCTATATATGTTGCAATCAAGAAAATTTTATCTTATTTTATATATTAAAGATCATATATCAATATGTAATTGGAATAAAATTTATAAACCAAATAATTTATCAATTCGGCCACGCCTAAGTGGTAAAATATTAATTATGAGGATTCGACACTCATCAACAGGGAAAATTATTAAATTTATGAATGTGTGGTGTGATTGATTTTATGAATGTAAATGTGTTCAACAGTTATCCATTATATATTAGTGTGAAAATAGGAAATTATATTTAGTAATAAAAAAAATTACAGCAAATAATTTACTTAATCAGGGATCATATCTCGAAAATGATTTATTTATATATTGGTATGTTTGTGCATCACTTTGTAATTTGAGAATAAATTTTAGTAACCCAAGAGATCATAAATCAGCAATATCTATACAAAAACCAACTAAAAATAAACAAACAATTCCGTAGGTACGAAAACTTAATTAAATAAATCACAAAATTGAGAAAAGGATTAGAGCACATGATTTTCCCATAGTGCAAAGTGACAATGGGGAATTAAGAGAGCACCTCAAAGCATACCATATGGTGGGTCCAATTTCATTTATTTAAATTGTAAATTTCAACTCATCATGGCATCTACCAAGAAAGGTTGCCTATGATTTTGTTTTGTATGATTAGAATTAGAAAATGCAAGGAAAGAAGTATTTTATAAAATTATCATAGCTAGATGGTTTAAATTAATTTCATTTAATTTACATGCATTAGCTAACTATATATTTAGAGCCTTATCAAAAGTTTGGTATAAGTTTTGGTTGTCCTTATTTTGCATAAAATTTTAGCTGGCAAAGAAATAGTTGAAAAGTAGGCACCTCATGAAAACTAAGTCAACACGCATTCCCATTAAAACTATGAGAAGATATGAATGATATAATGACCATCACTTTGCTAAACATAATTTAACGATAATATATATATATTTTTTAGATAATTAATAAATTTAAAATTAATTTCTTCTATTTAATATTAAAAAAAAAACAATCTTTCCTTTATTCTCTAATCTTTTTATAAAGTAATCATAATCATAATTATATTATGTTAAACCCTTTTTTAAAAAGAGAAAAAACAAATCTTTCCAATGGAAATCTTTCACGTTTCCATTGTTTTTTGACTGAAAATTTTGCAATTATTACTTTAGTTTTAAACGTGAAAAATAGTCTTTTACTTTAAACCATATTTTTTTTATGATTAAAATAGAATTTTTTTATTTTAAAAATATTTTTTTACTTTTTAATCAACTTTTTGAAGATTATATACTTCTCAGCTAATTATATATATAATCAGCTAATTAAAATATTAATTTATAATTAGTCCAAAAATTAAATTTTTTTATTTGGAAAATTTAGTAGTCAATAAGACATGCACGTGCATGTAATATAACATAACCTTTCCATTTCGTTCTGTAGCCTTAAATATAATTGAAAAGGTCAAGTTGGACAGCAACCTTAATAGTTGCCTCAAACCTTAATCGAAAGGTCAAAAATGAATATTAATGAAAAGTATTGAAATATTTAATATGAAAAATAAAATAAACAATGCCACCTTCTTTGCTTGTTGTCTAATTCAAAATCAACTAGAAGATCCGAGAGATTCTGAATGAAATCTGCCGGATCTTGCTTTCCAAACTGTCCAGATTTCCTACAGGATTTGTATACCTATGGCTTCTCATTTAAAAGACTCATATTTTCTTTCTTTCCCTTCATCTTCATCTTTCTCTTCAATTTGCTTTTCTTGTTTTCTACAAAATCTTTATTATTTTCTCATTTCTTGGTTCTTCTCTGTTCCTTTGATAAATCTTTTCTGCAATTATGGGCATGGCTACAGATACTCAGTTTCAATTTCATGTTCTTGCTGTTGATGATAGCCTTATTGATAGAAAATTGATTGAAAGGCTTCTTAAAACCTCTTCTTATCATGGTAATTTCTCTTTTTACTTTTCTTTAATTTCTTGATTTGATTTGATTTAGAAATCTATCTTTAATTGTTAACTATTTCCTTCTTTACATTGTAATTTATTGTTTTGTTTTTTTATACAGTCACTGCAGTTGATTCAGGAAGCAAGGCATTAGAATTTTTGGGTTTGAATGAAGAAGATGAACAGAGAGATTCAAACCCTACCTCTGTTTCTCCAGATCATGATCATCATCAAGATGTGGAAGTTAATTTGATCATTACAGATTATTGTATGCCAGGGATGACAGGCTATGATCTTCTTAGAAAAATCAAGGTAATTTATTTTCCTTAATTAAGGTCAATGAATAATTATCTTTTATCTCAAGAAATATGAATAATAAAATTAAATGTATCTGATGTGCAGGAATCTAAATCTTTTAAAGACATACCAGTAGTGATAATGTCCTCAGAGAATGTTCCATCAAGAATTAATAGGTAAGGAAAAACACAAATTTAATTACTTGCAAAAAATTGTTTAATAGTTTATTTGCATCTTGATCTAATATTCATTAATGGGCATTCATCAGATGCTTAGAAGAAGGAGCTGAAGAATTCTTTTTGAAGCCAGTTCAATTATCAGATGTGAACAAGCTCAAACCCCATCTAATGAAGGGAAAACCTAAAGAAACTGAATCAAATAACAAGAGGAAGGGCACGGAAGAAATTCACTCACCAGAAAGAACAAGAACAAGATATAATGGCTTGGAAGTAGTTAATTTGATTGATTAACAAATATTTGCTTAATTATTATAGAACACAGGATAGGAAATTTCGAACACATATTTTTTTTCCTTTTCCTTCTAATTACTTTTTACCTCTCCCTTTCGAATTGATAACACAAAGTCAATAGAAATCGACTCACATTAATCCCATTAACACAGTCAATTGAGGACGGAGTGATCAAGAGCCCAAGTTGGTTTGAGTTACTTAGCTAAAAAAAAATTTCGTCCATTTAAGTCTTGAATTTTTTGTAAGTATTTTATTGTCACTGTTTTTATCTTTCTCTCTCGTATCTCATGATTGATTTTTAATTTTTGATTCATTAAATATTTATTTAATTTTCAATTCGTCTAAAATTAATTTTATGATTTCATTGCTGTATTAAATTTTTACTAATTTTAGAATGTGAAAGGAAAATATTTTTTTTTTCTTTCTTGAATTATTATTATTATGAAATCCTCAATTTTTTTTATATTATGAATATAAATTTTTTTAATATTAATTTTATTGATAAGATTTAAACACACTTTATAATATAATGAATAAAATTTTTATTTGAAATTCAAACATATTCATTCAATTTTATAATCTGATCTTCTAAAACATAAAATGTGTTTTCAAAATATGATTAGCTCAATTGATAAATGTATATTTTTTATTATTATTGTGAAATTAATTTAATCTCCTGTACATAAACGAGATTGGAAATTTTATATGATTCCATAATAAATAAATAACTAATTAAGGAAAATGGGCCTTTCCCATTAACAATCTCTCCATTACTTGTCTAGGAAAATGGGGCAAATCGGCATAAAATTCAAATATAAAAACTATATTTACATATCTATTCTACCTAATTAATAAAAAAATAAATAGGGCTCTGAATTGGTGAGTGATGATATTGGAATACCTACAAATTAATGGGACAGAAAAAGAATGAATGTATTGAAAGTTTATAAAGAGAAAATTTTTGATCTTTTATATTATGCAATTAGAAATTTAATTATTTGTACTATTAATTTAAGTCAAACAATCCAAAATTTTAGAATTTAATTTCTATTTCAAAGAAAATAAAGAAGATGGATTGATTCACATGTTGTTATCCATCTTTATATATATATAAAAAAAATGATAATGTCTTCATTGACTGATGTAATTTTTCTGTTTATAAAACAGTAATAATGGACATAAAGAATATAATTCTGTTTGTTTTATCTTATCTTATTGTCTTTCTTTATGACCTCAAATTTGGGTTTTGGGAATTAAAATGTCACAATCAATTAGGATTGGCAAAGTTTGCAAATAATGTAATTTCAGCCGTATTGAAGTTGGGTTGAGGGGGCAGCATCTCATGTGTCTCATTTTAATTAATTAAAAAAATTTATAAAATTTTTTAAAAATTATATTTTAATAGTGTTTGATGTAATGAATTCATTGATATATTTTTTATGCTAAACAAAAATCATTTGGGTATCTAAAAATACATTATAAATGTATTAAATTTAGACCGTTAAATATAATATATAAAATTTATAATGCATTTTTAGATGCCCAAATGATTTTTGTTTAGCATAAAAAAATATATCAATAAATTCATTACATCAAACACTATCAAAATATAATTTTTAAAAAATTTTATAAATTTTTTTAATTAATTAAAATAGGACACATGAAAAACTGCTATATAAAAATGCACAGCACCTCCACCAATTGAAGTTGGGTCTTAGAATTTCATTTCATTGGTGTAATATGATCTTAAATAGCAGTTAATATTATTTGTTCTATTATGTGTTTTATTATTTATCTTATGTATTTTTTTTATGTTATATCATTTATAAAAAAATATTAATTATTAAAATATTTTGAAAAAATAATATGACAAAAAAAATAAAAACAGAAAATAAAATATAAAATGTGACAAAAAAAATTCATACTGTTTAAATAGTAAATTGATAAGAAAATGTATTTTTTTTAATATTAATTAATATTTAAATTTTGCAATAAATATACTGAATATGTAAATTTTAATTTTAAATTTATTCAAAAAATATTAAATTTTAATTAACATATAAATTAATTTAAAAATATTCTACCGAATATAAAACTATTACATAATTTTAAAATATATATAAATTGTTATATGAAGCCATTTGATATTAGCATCAATAAGCCATATTATTATTACTATCTATTAAATATTGTAATCAAAATAAAATTTTGTATTTTTGCTCACCAAATAAACACTTTTTTTTTGCAACGTGGCAAAATCTAAATGGTCATTGAACCGCACCAACAGTACTGAAAAGTCCATCATTTTCATTAAACTTTCTCCAATTAGATTCTCTCTTTAACTCTCACAGTATCTATGCAGCTGCTCCGCATATCACTCCACCGCTAATTTTCCTTCATTTTCCCGCATTTTCCTACCCAACGAGCCGAACACTCCTTAGAAGAATCTTTAGAACATGTAACTCTTTTCAATAGCATTCTTTCGTCGTTTTGCTCCTAAACTTCTCAGCCCCTTTCATCCTAGTTTTCTTCGAATTTAAATCCTCGAATCTCACAGCTCACAAACAACTTTACTTTCTTGATTCTTCCAAATTCGATCAATTTTCAGTTCGATTAGCTCTGCAAATTCGATTCTTAGCTTTAATCTCTACTCACTTGGTTCGCAGCTTTGAAGGATAAAAAAAAAGGAGAAGCTGATTTGAAAGCTCAATGAACTGAGGCAGCGCGAGTGATTTAGGGCTTTTTTGTAGTTAAATAAAGCAATGTGCACGTTTAGGAGTTTGGGACAGTGCAATGGATAGGGTTTTTTCAGAGAAAGAAAGTTGCTGATTGTGAGTGGAAAAAATGACTGCCGCCGAACAGTCGAGACCAGGCCCTGTGGAGAGAGATATTGAATTGGTAATTTCTTCATTTATTTTTGTCAACTTTCCTTAATTTATTTTAATTCAGTTTATTGGCACATTCTTTACTGCAGGCCATCACTGCTCTTAAAAAAGGAGCCCAATTGCTCAAGTATGGACGCAGAGGGAAACCCAAATTTTGCCCCTTCAGGCTGGCCAATGTAAGATCAAATACATTGAATTTGTTTATTTTCCAATTGCTTCCCTTTCATTTGAGCCAAAGATTTGCAATATTCTAGGGTCAAAATGCTGCATTTGGTTTATGGATTTTTTTTTCATCATTGAATAAGAAGCCTGGTATGGTATTATCTCCTATTCAAGTGGATCAGTATACAAATTGTCTGAAGCAATTGATTTCAATTTCTTTACTATCTTTCATTTGTAGCATTAGTAATATTTTTGCAGTTTTCCATGTGATGTTGAGAATCTTTAATGTATCATACTAGCCTTTGATATGTTGCTCTCACCAAAGTTCAGAGGAAAGAAAAAGTAGGTTTAGCATATTTCATCTGGATAATTATTGAAATAGATTTTCTACTTTTCTAGAGAAAATAGGATTGACAAAATGTTATTGTGGAATAAAAGAATGGAAGTAGTAATAATGTTATTGAGAGGAAAAAAGAAGAAAGAATGAAAGGAAGCTCATCTTATGTATATGGAATCTATGAGAGCCTCCAGTGTTCAAAATAGACAATATTGTGAGATATCCAATAATCTATCCCTTTCAATGCAGAAGTTTGAAAAGGCAACTCATAATATTTCTCCTGGCCATATGATTTGATCTCTCAAGCCGAGTCTACCCATATATTAGAAACAATATTTAGTTGCTTTGTACTCTTATTCTTGTTCCAATTCAATATGTCTCCCCGTTTCTGAGCAAAAAGGTATTAGCTAGTCTTCTTCATGAGAGCTAACGCATTACAGCATAAGTGGTATGAAACTAAAGCTAGGAAAAGCAAGAGTGTCCTTCTATCTCTGATGAGCAATGATAAGAAATTGCAGGGAAATGATAAGCTATGCTATGGTTGTCAAAAGTTCCTATGTAAAGTTCTTTTGGGTACTTATTTTTGTTCATGGAATTAGATGACTTTACAGCTATTCTGAACTCAGAGAAAACATTTCTAGGATCTTTGGTAATCTGTTTCACTCTTATGCTGTTCACACTACTGCTGCTCTGTAGCTGGGTAAAAGTGGTAAACTGACCGGATTAACTCTTAAATTAAGAAATTTTGGCATTTAATTTTGCGCATGAGAGATATCTTATTTGACTTTACTGTGTCAAAAATATTTTTAGGATCTCTAGTGAACTGTTCTACTATTATGCCAGTACCTCTGTGCACTGGTTCTGCTTGGTTGTTCAGTAAAACTCTTGATTAGGGAGAAAATAAAATTGAAGCAATTAGAAAAATTGTGCTAGATATAAATTAGGAAACATAAAAATAAAAAGTGGCTAAGCAACTATGGATTATTGGCATGGCCTAGCATGGTGCTGGTCCTGCCGTCCAGACCACTGGGTTTGCCACCTCATTGGTATGTGCTATTTTTGTAATCAAAAGATGGGAGGACCTTTTTGGATCTTCCCTACAGTTCCATTATGGGTGGATGGATGTATGCATGTATTTTAGCATCTCATGATGTTGTTTCCAGTTCTGTCTGTGTCAAGTCCATCATATGCGTTTTTATATCCTGCATTTTAGTGCTCCAAGGCGTTGTTAATTTTTCTATTTGAGTCATTTTATTTTGCCTAGACTTTCTATTTCTCACATCCCGGTACTGAATTTATGCAAATGAACTATTTTGGATGTCTTTGGTTCTTATGTTGTGGGGTATTGGATCTGTGATTTACCTTTATTGAAATTTTCTTTGCTCTATGTACCACTCTTTTCTTTCAGGATGAATCTGCTTTAATATGGTTATCAGGAAAAGAGGAGAAGCATCTTAAACTGAATCATGTCTCCAGAATTATATCTGGGCAGCGCACTGTAAGTTTATCATGCGGAGATTTCTTGCAACTTTTACGTATACTGCAAACTGCAGTAACATGCTAATTATACATCAAAGGAGGTGAAAAATTATTTTGCTTTTTGTAACTTTGCATCATGTAATTTAGGTATACATCATCCACAATAGTTGGCAGTTTAAGCATGCTGCTTATTTTAAGCATTCGGCATATGCACATTTTTTTTAGATGTTTGAGTTTCACGTATTGTTACTCTGCTTTGTCCTTTAATAAAGTAGAGATGTGCTTTGAAAATGCAAAGTCGCAATGGATAAATTTGTTCACTTTTATGTGCTTGGAGGAAAAGAAAGTTACAACTTACAAAATGCTTTGTGAATGTTATTTTGTCAAGTATAGTTGCATTTGAAATCTTAAATTTGCAGATCAGTTTGACGCACTATTGTGCATGCACCTACTAACTTCAGAAAGCTGCGTTTTTGTATTATATAGAGAACCGCAATTGCTATATGGTGCATAGATAGAGCATGGATTGCAGTGGCACTTTATTGTATGATAGTGTTTCACGTGGTTGCCTACGCACATCAGAACTAACTTATACAAACAACCATATGATGGGCAAAGTATCTATGCTTGTAACCTATATATTCTATTTGTGTGACTTTTCTCTGACATTTACATTTGGATGTACTCTTTGATTTTTTTATTGTTGTTGCTTCTTTTTCGTTTTTTCTCCCCGAAAAGAATATTTTGTGAAAACACACTTGCTTACTCACAATTATGTAATTTTAATCAAAAGAGAACTAGGATTTAACTGGTTGTTCTTAATTTTGATTACTGCAGCCCGTATTTCAGAGATATCCTCGGCCAGAGAAGGAATATCAGTCATTTTCTCTTATTTATAATGATAGATCTTTAGATTTGGTAGGTATATCTTTTCTGATGGCTAATTTTTGCACATGTTTTTAGGTCTCCAAAGTCTAAAATTATGCTGGCTCTGAGATCTTGAGAGTCATCTATTGTATTGATCTCAACTTTTGATCAGACTTTCTTAATTGCATTACTTTTGTCATATTGATTGAACTATTTTTTAACCAGATTTGCAAGGACAAAGATGAAGCTGAAGTCTGGATTATTGGTCTAAAAGCACTAATATCACGTAACCATCTTAGGACAGGAAAAGCAGAATCGAGAAGTAATGGAATCTCCTCTGAAGCTACTAGTCCTAGAGCACACACCCAAAGAAGTTCTCCTTTGAGCTCTGCATTTGGTAGCGGTGACAGTTCGCAGAAGGTGTTCTTCCTTGTTCCTTCATTTGTCATTTCATTTCATTGCTGTGTGTTGAATAAGATATTTTACTTTGTTGTTGATGTAGGATGATATGGATCCAATACGTTTTCGTACACCATGTGATAGTCCTCCTAAAGCTGGTTTAGAAAAGGCATTATCTGATGTGGACTTGAATGCTGTGGCTCCCAAGATCTTATGTCCGTCCGAATCTGCTTGTGGCTCAGTTCATTCTGTGTCATCAGGCGGCTCAGATGCAATAAATGGGCGTTTAAAGGGTATGGGTGTAGATGCTTTTAGAGTAAGTTTATCAAGTGCTGTTAGCTCGTCAAGTCAAGGCTCTGGTCATGATGACAGTGATGCATTAGGGGATGTTTACATTTGGGGAGAAGGCACTGGTGATGGTACTCTTGGTGGCGGTGTGCATGGAGTTGGAGGTTCTGGTGTTAGGATGGATTCTTGTGTTCCAAAAGCCTTGGAATCTGCTGTCCTATTGGATGTTCAGACTATTGCATGTGGTCGCCGACATGCTGCTTTGGTAACAAAACAGGGAGAGGTTTTCTCTTGGGGGGAGGAACTTGGAGGCAGACTTGGGCATGGAGTCGACTATGATGTCTTGCATCCAAAGCTTGTTGATGGTCTAAAAAATATCAATGTTGAACTTGTGGCATGTGGAGAGTACCATTCTTGTGCAGTAACACTTTCTGGTGATTTATATATATGGGGCGGTAGTTCTTACAATAGTGGGCTCCTTGGCTATGGAAATGAAGTTAGTAATTGGATTCCGAAAAAGTTAAATGGACCACTGGAGGGAATACATGTCTCATCAGTCTCATGTGGGCCATGGCATACAGCTGTTACAACTTCTGCTGGGCAATTGTTTACTTTTGGAGATGGAACTTTTGGTGCTTTAGGCCATGGGGACCACAAAAGTGTATCTACACCCAGGGAAGTAGAGTCCCTCAAAGGCCTCCGCACTGTGCGAGCAGCCTGTGGTGTTTGGCACACTGCTGCTGTTGTTGAAGTCATGGTTGGGTCTTCAAGTTCCAGCAATTGCTCTTCAGGAAAGCTATTTACGTGGGGTGATGGAGATAAAGGTCGCCTTGGGCATGGTGATAAAGAACCTAGATTGAAACCCACTTGTGTTGCTGCTCTTGTTGAACCCAACTTCTGTCAAGTTGCTTGTGGGCACAGCATGACTATTGCGTTGACAACTACGGGCCATGTTTACACAATGGGAAGCCCCGTATATGGTCAACTTGGGAATTCTCAAGCGGATGGCAAACTTCCTGTCCGTGTTGAAGGAAAGCTTGCAAAAAATTTTGTGGAAGAATTAGCTTGCGGTGCTTATCATGTAGCTGTTTTAACTTCAAGAACTGAAGTTTACACCTGGGGAAAAGGTGCAAATGGCCAATTAGGTCATGGTGATACAGATGATAGGAGTTCACCAACCATTGTTGAAGCTTTGAAGGACAAGCAGGTTAAAAGTGTTGTATGTGGCGCTAGTTTTACTGCAGCTATCTGTCTTCATAAGTGGGTATCTGGTATTGATCAATCCATGTGTTCTGGCTGCCGCCTTCTGTTTAATTTCAAAAGGAAGCGACACAATTGTTACAATTGTGGACTTGTTTTTTGCCATTCTTGTAGTACTAAAAAGTCTCTCAAGGCTTCGATGGCACCAAATCCCAACAAACCTTATCGTGTCTGTGATCAGTGTTTTGGCAAACTTAGGAGAGCTACTGAAACTGACTCTTCATCTCATTCTGCTCTAAGTAGAAGAGGAAGTATAAATCAGCGACTAATTGAAGTTGAAAACAGTGACTATTTGAACACAAGATCCCATGTCCAACTTGGACGAAATAATTCCATAGAATCATCTAAAGATGTGGAAAGTGAATCTCTGAAAAGAAATAAGTTAAAATTGAATGGTTCTCAGGTTTCACTCTCAGCAAATGATTCTTCTCAGCACAATGCATTTAATAACTCTAAATATTTTGGTTCATCCAAGAAATTTTTCTCAGCTTCTCTTCCAGGATCAAGAATTATGTCGCGAGCAACTTCACCAACGTCCAGACGGTCTAGTCCTCCTCGTGCGACAACACCAACTCCAACCCCAACTCTTTCAGCACATGCATTACCAAAAATTCTTGTGGATGATGCTAAAAGATCAAATGATAGAATGAGTGAAGAAGTCATTAAATTAAGAGCTCAGGTATTTATATTACCTTTAATAATTCAATTACTGTTCAAAAATTTTCAAGTTTCGAGCTGCTTTATATTTGTGTCTCTATCTGCCTGCATGTTAATTATGTTATCAGTTGCTTGGATCTATTCCTGAAGAAAAGAAAGATATGGTTATCTAGATTGACAGTATAAAGTGCAGTATCAGATTTATGATGCAATTGATACCCATAATATACTGCGATGGTATTGAATTGTGCATGCTTCAGGGTTCCAATTAAAATACTACCACTTGAGGTTTTACAGCAACATGTCTACAATCCACAATTCATGGATTATCTATTGCCATGATATTATTAATCTTAGCGGGGAATACATGCTTAAAGCTACGTGAATTTGCACTAACCACTTTCATGTATTCTTTGTTATTAATTACTCCATCTGTGAGTCATGGCTCACTGGCTGAATAATGTAGGTTGAAGAACTCACTTGCAAAGCTCAACTTCAAGAAGTTGAGCTTGAAAGAACAACCAAACAATTGAAGGAAGCCATTGCAGTGGCAGAGGAAGAAACTGCAAAATGCAAAGCAGCAAAAGAAGTAATCAAGTCACTTGCTGCCCAAGTAAGTTAAAAGTTGATGCTCATAGCTTTGTTGGAAAATGATTTCTTTTGACATGATATGGAATCTTCAGCAGGAAAAACCTAGAAATAAATGTGCAGTCTCATTACAGAAGAGCCATCATGCAGTAATATGGGAACATGCTAGAATTGGATATATGAACTATGGTTAAATTTAGAGTAGGTTTGGGGGACAGCATATTCAAAGTACTTTTGCTTTCAAATGAAGTGCATTATGTCTGCAATGTCAGGAATGTGTTTAATCATGTGCAATACTATTTTCTCAAACATGATGTGCATGTGCATAATGACTACCTGTTTAGGTCTTAATCAGTTGCATGAAGCTAAGGAAAATAAAAAGGGAGTAAGATAGTTATGGCTATCCTGAGCCTTCTTTGGAAGTTTCCTTGCGACATAAGTGTTAATCAAACATGATATTTACCATTTGCATCGCAAGCAGATGGCTGTAAAATATTTCAGTTTGCAAAAGTCTACAATGATTTATCAATCAGGCATCATCTTAGTTTATGCTTGACTAATTTATTTTTTGTAGTTGAAGGACATGGCTGAAAGGTTACCTGTTGGAGCAGCAAAAAACAGCAGTTCACCCTCCTTTTATTTTTCTAGTGCCACTCCCCCAAGGGAAGTTTCTTCTGCAGTCAGTGAGCAACTAAGTAGTCCCACAACTTGCCATGAACCAGATTCAAATGGATCAAGCAGTTTGGTGATTTCTAATGCATCCGGCACCATTACTAATCAAACATTAAATCACTCTGAAGTGCTGCATTTGGAAACGACGACAAGGAGTAAAAACAGAACAGCAAAAGTTGAACCCACCCATGGTGATGAATGGGTTGAGCAAGATGAACCAGGTGTATACATTACCCTTGTTTCCTTGCCTGGAGGTGTCAAAGATCTTAAGCGTGTCCGTTTCAGGTACGTCATATGGCATAATGAACTATCACTGCCTTTCCCTAAATGTTTATTCTCAAAACTGAATCCTTCTCCCAAAAGGCCAGAACTAAATTTTCATTTAGTGGCAATGAATGTAATACAATCAGCTGCTTGGTCTTGATGAATTTGGCTCTCAAAACCAATGCCTTTCTGCAACAAAGGAACAAAAGCTGTAAAAGCATCCAATCTGGGAAATTCCCCGTAGGAATAGCAATAAGGCATGACCATACTTTGTTTTTTCCTCCTGCCTTTGGCTCTTGGAAACACATTACCTGCCTGCCTGATGATCCTTTGCTTGCATCTGCAAGTCCTCGTTTACATTTTATGCTAGCGGAAGATGTCTGAGGAGAGAACTGAATGTTCTAATTAGTAACTAATAACTCGTTGGAGCTCATTACCTCTTGTATGCTAATTACCTCCTTTTGCAGCCGAAAGCGATTCAGCGAGAAACGAGCAGAACAATGGTGGGCAGCAAACAGAGCGAGAGTGTATCAACAATACAATGTTCCCATGGTAGATAAATCTATCATCGGCGTGGGGAGGGAAGGTTTTGCTCATTGACCTTCCACGATTAAAGATGCAAGCACGCTGGCTCTCGTAAAAAGCTAATCTTTGAAATTTTGGAAATTGGTTTTAAATTTCTGCTCTTACGATGGAGGAAGCCGATTTTGTTTTTTCTGAGGGTAGGATTGTTGCTAATTTCTCTTTTTTTTCTTCCCTCGATCTTGCTTTTCACTCTTCGATTTTTTCCTAGTAAACGTATCCATATTTTCATATTTTCCTGTAATTTTTTCCAAGGGAAGATTGAAAAATGGTAAGGGTTATGTAAATTCTTTGTAATTAGGTTGCTGGCTTTTAATTCAAACAGCTGCCTTTGTATATTCACAAGGATAATACCATACAGATTTGATTGCAAGGCTTCTTCTGCTGTTCTTTTTGATCTCCATCTTATTTATTAAGGGAGAGGGTAAGCTACGCCACAAAGTATCACTTGTGAAAACTAGAATTTAGGTAAATTACAAAGACATTTTGATTTTTTCACTTTGTTAATAATCCTACTATTGAAATAATTACTTTAATTTCCAAGATAATTACTTTATTTTCCTATGTCTTTAGGCAGCAGCTTTTTATTCTTGAAGCAATACTACAAATTTTTTACCGGACTAAAAATCAATAAATAATCAAACGTTACTTTTATTTCTCCTTCGTAAATAAAAATTATAATTAGTTTGATACAAATTAGATGCCTTGAAAGCACACCAACTACATCTTCAGAGACAGACTTCTCAAAGGTCCTCACACAATTATGTACATAACTTTCCTGACCCAAGGACTGCACCAGATAATAAAGCAGAAGTCTTGCAAAAGATCTTGATGAAAACTTCGGTTGCTATATCCTCCCCAGAAAATAATGAGACCAAAATCAATAAGCTGATCATTATACATTTGGAACCAATTAATTCAAAAGTAAATCAACCTAAACTTTTCATAAAAAATAAAATTGAATTTGATGCAACCCTCATATTCCACTTGATTGAGATCAGCATCAAAGAGCTGCAAGGAAAATATAGTGAAAATCCCTGAGCACTGCTTCAAGCATTTAAAGATAAAGAGGAAAAAAAAAATACAATTATTTTATTCATACCTGTCATGGTGTAGGACTTCTATGAACAAAGCTAAGCCGGGCCAAATAGTTACGCTCAGCAAAATCATGCAGTGAACGATGGGGTCTGGCCCCTTCATGGTCAGGGTTTCCAAACTCTTGTTTCAGCAATCTTCTACATTCATCAGCATCCTAGAGAAAAAGTAAGAGTCAATTTCGATCCACAAGAAAAGTGCTCAGGGGTGTCAAGTTCTCTACTTGCATTTTATAGTCTAAGAAAAAAAGCATACCTGTAGGAATTCCATCATTTGCTCCTCAATTGTACCACGCATTGCTAAGGTCTCCACTTGAATGGGACGAGTAGCACCCATCCTATGAGCACGACTGATCACTTGTTCCTCCATGCTGACGACATTTCAACACAGACGATGTCAAGTAAAAGAAGGATCAGAGATAATAAGACTGAAAGAAATGTGATAACTATTCTGTTTCAAATACTAAATACACTTTATGGGAACAAATAATCAATTTACCAGTTTTTAACAGTCAATACAGGATGGTTATGATTCAATAGGACACTAGTATGGTTTAGCAGGCAAAATCTATCAATCAGCTATTCGATAAAATGTTTTCATTCTATGTAAGTAGTGCTTGCATTTTTAACATGCAAAAGAAAGAAAAAGTTGATAGTGCAAATGAAAGAAGGAAAAAAAAAATTCAGCGGTGAACAAAATGTCAAGCTTTCATTTTTGATAGGGGCCGAAAGGGATGAAAGGATGAAAAGAGAAGAGAGAACCTCTCATTTTTTTTTTTTTTTTATTTTTTAAAAAAAAAATACCTTCTGTCCCAGATTGGCTCCATTAAGAATACGTGTGTTACAAAACTCAAGTCAAGACCCAATGCAGCACTTCCATCCATTAAAAGGGCCATACAGGTTGCATCATCCTGGAATGTGGTCAGTGACTTCATCTGAAAAAGCAAAAAGAACTTGTCAAAAAAATTCAGAGCTTAAAAAAGAAATGCAGGAAAAGAAGAAAATAAATAATAAAAATACCTTGTTGCTTGAGTGCATTGGACTATAAAGTCCAGCAAATTTGATACCAGCAAATGTTAACTGCAAAATGAAACAGGTGAACCTGTGACTGCCGTACATAGAAAATCAGACAACGTATGCCTAGTTAATAACAAAATAACAGCTACCTGTTGTTCAATCACATGTATATGCTCAAGAAATTGAGAAAATATTATAACTTTCTCTGGAGTTGTCTTGGAAGATGCAGAACTCCGTCTAGAGCAGTTCTGCAACAGTGCACTCGATTCACCTGTCAGAGATGGATGAATTTGCTTGATGTTGCTGGTATCACTTTCCCTGTCAATAGAACAATCCCTGTCTTTATTAGCCTCCTTCAACGCTTTCAGCCTCTGTACAAGGTAAGATACTTTACTGCTAGACGTTGATTGCCAATCGGGATCCCAGTTATCCTGTGTAAACAACATAAGAATATGAAATCAGAAAAGTTTATGGCGCTGAAAAACAAAACATGTCATTTCAACTAAGAGTATAAAGCTTGCCTGTTTATATGAAGGTTGTAACTCAATAAGATCTTTGGGGACAGGCCACTTTGGGTTAGGATTTTCCGGCCGGGTTAAAATTTCAGGAGTTTGCATCTCATATAGGTTACCACAGCCAGGAAAAGTACACCTTTCACTATCCAAACCAACACAATCAAGGCATAAAAGATGCCTACATGGTGTAACAACAGGAAGACGGCACCATTCATTGCATCTGACCCAAATAAATAAATAAAAGGTGAAAAAAACTCCATGAGAACTAAGTTTTAATATTTTGTGCCACCATTCACAATGAAGTCACACAAAACATAGAAAGCCAAATTTACCTGTGACAGTTGCCTCCATATTGTAGATAATACTTTATCAAAGCATACTCCTCTGAAATGGGATCCAGACCCTTTTCAACTAAAATGTCCATTGTTTCCTGAATATCTTCTCCTGCATCAGTAACTTTAATATGCCCAGCCACACAACAAGATAGCCTAACATTTTTAATTGTAGCACTTCGAAATTTCCATTGCTTTGGGTTAAGCAAGCTTTCAACATGAGAAGGATCATTCCAGTCAGCCATTAGTATATTCCGCTGTACAGTAACTACCAATTCATTATAACTTTTTCCATGCTCTTCAGTAAAATTGAGAAATGTCACCTTCTTGATACATGGAGGAATAGTTTTCAAATCTTTCTTTCTAGCACTAATCAAGCACCTATGGAGCAACTGCAACAAACGCAAGCGACCTTCTTCCATCTCTGCTTCAAATGGTCTGAGAATGCCAGCTTCCCAGGACTTCTGATTATGTCCATAGGCTTCCTCGTGTAGGAACTTCAGCATTGGCTGAAGATGTGACAGCTGACTATTGGGCGTACTCGGTGTTGGGGTTCCTGTTAATAACCAGCGATTTGAAGCCATCAATGAAATAGCCATTTGCAATTTGTTTGTCAAGTTTAGACTAGAACCAAGCGTGTGCCCTTCATCTAGTACGACTCTAAGCCAATGCACTTGCATCAGAGGGCTTTTTTTACTGGCACCCCACTCTGCACTTAAACGATTAAAGGTTGTTATTACAACATCATAATCCCATGCCAGACTATGAGCAGAAGGCTTTTTATGATCAGTCCAGATACAGACCCGCAGCTGACCAGGCTTGACATGCTTTTGGATTTGGGTTTTCCAATGATCAACCAGATTTGCTGGGACAACAATTAAAGTTGCTTTTGACAAATATAACCTGACAGAATTCAGTGGATTGGAGAGAGCTATTCCGAGAGCATCCACATCAAATGCCAAGTTTTCAAGAGCCCTAGGGTAATACCACCTACTAACACCCTTTTCTACTCTCCTTACAAGACCAAAAGATCGAAATATTTTATGAAACGCACGCACATCTTTAGTATCAGATACAGAACAATCACCTAAGATGGGACTTCGCAACCCAATTGTTTCCATTTGAGAAAGTCTTTCTGGAGTAAGTTTAGCAAGCCAAGTTAAAGCTTTCTTTGTTTTATTATCTATCACTGAATAGTGCTCCCTTAGCACACTAAAAAAAAATGAAACATTTTGCTCCTTTCCCCCAGATGTTTCTTTGGGGTAAAATCCAGGAAGGTATGTTATAGAGTCACAACCATCCCAAGCTTCTTCTGGATCTTTGCATCTCTGATGAGCAGGGTCAGTGTTCATGCTACAAAACCATGCAGCAGTAGCATTAGGTATGGCATCTTTAAGCTTCCTCCACTTTCGACAGGCATCACATTGAACCCAAGTTTCATTATACACTAAAGAATCTGCAGTAGCCTTTCCAGCTGACATCTCCAGATGTTTTTCCAAAGATGTGTACATTGGGACATTAAAACCACTCTTCCTCTCGATCAAATTTTCTCGAACCTTCCTTTTGCTGCCAACGCCAGAGGTTTTTTCATATGCGTAGAGAAGATTTTTCTTGATACGAGTCAAGCTCCTTGAGCATCGAACTACACATGCAGCTGGCTGTGAGCGTGGAGCTGATAGTGATTTTATTCCTGTACCAGGACAAGACTCATTAAACTGTACAACTTGCTCACTAGGATCCTTTAACCTTGCTCTTTTAGGTGAGAAATAGCTTAGATCATGCATTGGAGTGAATTTATCCAAAGATAATTGTCCCCTACGAGCACTCTGCCCCATAGCTCTTTTCCCCAACAATTTATTATTACAGATGATGTCATCACCACTAAGTTCGTAGTACCCACATCTCTGGTCACCATTATGTGCACACCAGGTTATTTGAACCCCATCTGGTGGGTCAGCAATTGTTCCTTGTGTCTTCAGTATAAGGGAAAGAGCAGTTATAGTCTTTCCTAAGCCAGGTTCATCACAGAACATTCCCCCACGAAAATCTCTCACAGTAGGAGCCACTTCAGTAACTGCTTCACCAGAAACAGTATTTACATAGAATGTGAACCCATCTTCAGTTGAAAGATTCATATACAGAGGATGCGACAAAACTTGAGCATTTCGCTCACGCTGTAACATCCACTCAACTGCTGCCTCCTGGTGAGGGAATAGCTTAAGTTTCATACACGGCATTATTGACATAGCCAAGGATCTCAAATGGTGACAGGTTGCAGCAACCCTGACAAGGTCCATAGGACCAAGGATAGATAGAATACTTATCAAAATATCATATGTCAAATCCCAAATACCAGACCCAAAAGAGCCATCAACTGGTTTCACTCTCGAAGAATAGAACTTCTCTTTATTTGTCACACTAGGCAAGCCCTTAAAAATTTCATGGAGTTCAAAACGCCTTTTCTTTGAAGAATCAGAGACATTACAATATAACTGGCATCCAAGAACATGGCAATCAGAGAGATTCCAGATACTCATATCACCTTCATGTACATGTTTAAAATACCCTGCTCCATCAACGAGCATTGAGCTCCTCTTTCCCCAATCACAACTGCAGGCTTGTAGCAAGTTAGACAAATTAGGTAGATTAAAAAAAAAAAAAAAAAAACTCTAGAATACACTAACACACAATAATAGGAACAAGTCAAAGTTCATTTGCAAGAAGCCAACTACACTATACTAAGCTAAACTAAACTATACTAAACAAGCTTCTTTATATAGATGCAACTGTCTAGGAAATTGGTATTTCTCATAATGCCTTTTCTAGAAATAAAAAATAGTAGTTCAAAATAATTCTTCAATATCGAATACCAGAGTCCCTTTAGCTAAAGGAGAGTAAAGCAATTTGTTTAGAATCAATATCAATATCTTAAATTCCATTCAGCCAAACTAATCTAAATCATATGTGTTTATTCCTAGAATCCAATTGAAAACTCTACAAAGTGAGCAAATAAAACAAACTAAAAGAGCTCAAACCCAAGTAGGTAGAAATTAAACAAAAACAAAAAAATGAAAACAAACCTCAAGTGCCTGAGGAGAGCTCCAGCAACTGAACCAGATTTAGGAAACTGCCAACCAGTCCACAATGCAACAGGCAAATACACATCCACAAGTACCACAGCCCTAGCCTCATCTTCCTCATTTTTTCCAAATTCAACATTCAAAACACGGGCAATAACCTTAATACATTTATTAGCCACTAACGAGAAAATCTGGTGCACCACACTCAAGCTCCCATTCACCATTCCAATCCCCCTTTTGTACCTTCTCTTCCCCGGAGTCGAACTGCCGCTTCTTTGGTGCAATGGAGAAGGACAATAGGTTTTGCAGGTAAGCGCGAAGAGAACGACGCCGTTTTCGGCCTTGAATCCAATTCGGGGACCGTCGGCGAACACGTGGCAGGGAGAGAGAAAGGATAAGGCGGGATCGGGTTCAGGTGAAGGAATTGCGAGAACTGTACAAAGATAACCGCATAGCTTATGGTCTGGATACGGATCTTCCATTGTGGGATTTTTTTTTTTTTCTTTTTTTTTTTTTTTTGTGGAGATAATAAATTGAATTAATAGCACATAATTTGATCGGTAGAAGAGGAGACCGAATTTTAGACAGAGAAAGAGGCAGCTGCCTATGCAGAGGCGAAGGATTTGGTTTTGAAACTTAGACTATTGGCCCAAACCAATGTACCCACTTGTTTTTTATTTTTATAAGCCCAACTTCCATATTCTGACCTTTGCTTAACATATAATTAATATAATAAATAAAAAATTATGTAAATTTATCAAGAAATAAATTAGATGATAGAATAGTAAGGGACTGTTTGGTAAAGCGATGTCTAAATGTGCGATTGCTATAAAAGTGCGATTGCCAAATCGCCAATCGCTAAAAGCAGCTTATAGCTGCTTATGAAATTTGTCGATTAAAAAGAAATTTTATCATAATTGAAGTTTTTAGTTGGCCAGAAATTTTACCATAATTGAAGTTTTTAGTTGGCCAACCAAACATTATAAATTTTTTTAATTGGCGACGCGTATATAGATAATCGGTAATTAGGAGTGTCTAGTTGGCCAACCAAACAGCCCCTAAGAATTTTAACCTATGACTTGAGTGATAATGAATGTAATTAAATTAGATGATAAATCAATTAAAAAATATAAACAAAGTGTGTGATAACTTCATCTTCAAACCCAAGATGCTGTTAAATTATTTTGCTATCTTCAAACTGAATATAGTTTTGCAAAATAATTTTGCTATGGTTTGTTCGATTAGCGTTAAACACCCAAAAACTAAACATGGCATATAAGATCGATAAAAAATAATCCCTCCAAATAAACAAGCCCAACACATTAACTAGGAACGAAAATTAAGAAAAAAAAAATAAAAAAAAAAAAGGAAAAAACATGGAAAAAACCAGCACAAAAAATATACTAATCAACGAAACAAGGTACCTTGGCCCAAAGATTTTGAAATACAAAATTCATTTAAATTTTTGGAGAAAAAAGTATTTTAAGAATAAAATTTTATTTTATTGTATCTTAATTTTTTATTAATTGTTAACAAAAAAAAAAAAAGTGGAAAAAAAAATAAATAGAACTTAACCAGAACTAAAACTAAGAAATGAGTCAGATTAGTTAATTAGATCAAATCTCATGGATAATTTCTTAAAAAGAAATGAGATGATTGATTAATTAGATCAAATCTCATGGATAAATTCTTAAAAAGAAATGAGATGATTGATTAATTAGATCAAATCTCATGGATAAAATAGAGATTCGTTCACTAATATTGGATCTAGATGATATCATCAAACCAAAAGAAAACTCAGAAAATAAATGAGGGAAAAAAAAGGAAAAAATTCCAAGCAGGAAAAGATTGCACAGGGTTTTATGCTATCTCATTGAATATCTTTCAAGTATTTACCGGCCAAATTATACAATGAACACAGAGAAAAGGCAAGAATATCCCCAGGAAGTAAGCCAGTGCTAACAGTAGTTTCCTTCCACGTGTGAGCAGCAGCTGCTCCGTGATGGAACAAGGGTCTACTGAGGTGTTTGGGAATGCGGTGGAGGCCCTGGTGGCAGTGGTGGAGGCATACCAGATTGATTACCAGACTGCAATAAGCAAACCTGTTAGTTTCTTTGAAATTTGTGTAAAGTTCAAACCAGTTGTCACATAAAATACACTTCATATAATTGTCATTGTATGAGCAATATTTATAAGCCATTCAGCAACCCCAAAAGACAGTCATTTCATGTTTCCGCAAAATGACCAATGTGAGTCAATGCCATGTATGATTTGTCACACTGAAAATACCGGGATCATTAGCTGGGTTACAAATACAAACTAATGCTTATCTTACCGGGTAGGGATTAAACCCAGGCATCATTGGCATCTGTCCACCTGGTGGCCGATTAAATGGACCACCTTGTGGATACATTTGAGCTCCAGTTGCATTTGATGGGCCTTGCATATTTGGCAAGCCATTAGGAAAGCCACCAACTGGAGGGGCAGCACTTGTGGGTAAGGATCCAGAGTGCATCGGATTCATGCCCATAAAATGTCCTTGCGGCATTGGAGGGACCATCTGATTCATCGTACCTTGCATCCCCTAAAAGCAAAAGCAGACAAATCCAAACAGAGTTCAAAATTCTCTCAATCAGTGTCAAATACACATTTTATTTAGAAATTAGGAGATTCTAAATCGATTTCACCAAGTACTTTCAAAATTACCACTGTTCAACAATAATAAGCTGTTGGGATATTCTTAAAAGATCATTTCAAAGTCTATTTTTAGCATTTAAAAGCCATGAAACCATCTGATATTTGGAATCAAACAGTCCCAAATGCCGAATCAAACAGAGTGAAATTTGATAAAAAAAAAAAAAGGGTAAAATAAATAGACAACATACCATTGAACCTGACATTGATAATGGATGTGATGTGGGCATTGATGAAGGTGCAGACAAGGATCCAGGCATAACATGAGGCATTTGTGGAGGACGAGGTAGATGAGGATGAGGGAGGAGGGGTAAATGTGATGGTTGTAGCTGCTGCATATTTGGAGGTGTCATAGGCAAAGGGGGCATTTGCTGAGGGTGTGCCTGGTGTTGCTGTTGCGGCATCTGCTGAGGATTTTGTTGATATCCCTGTTGCTGATTGGCAGCAAGAAGGGATGGATGTGGACCAGGAGGTAGTGGTGGGGCTCCTAGAGGCATAGAAATTGGAAGAGGCTGTTTCTGCTCCCCCTGAGCTGATGCATCAAGAGATGAAATTGTCAACGGCATTGCAGCTCCAACACCTGGAATTGTTCCTTCATTTCGAGTCAATCCTGCAGCAAATGGTCCTGGAGTTGTTGGTGGTTCAGGTACAGGGAAATTGCCAGGCAGGCGGCCAGTAAGAGCAGGATTTTGTTCACCATAACCTGATACATGGACTAATACTCAGAAACTAAACCCAGCTAGGATTTCAAATCTAACACAGTTTCACTAAAGATATTGTAGCTTGAGAACCCATAAATTTTTTTTACTAAAGAATAGTTAATTTTATACCAAATATAATATCATAGTTAATTTTATACTGAACTCAGCTAAGGTTTTCAATCCAACACAGCTTCACTAAAGATATTATAGCCAGAAAATCCATATAAAATTTACCAAATAATAGTTAAATTTATACAAAATGTCAATTAGCTTAATAGACCACAGTCTTAAAAGTCTTACCTTGATTCTGACCCATGTTAAATCTATCACGAGCTGTGTCTCCTGGCCTATTTCTGCACCAAAACTTTGTTGTATGATCATTGCTACCACTGCACAAGATAGTAAGTAAGTTCAGAAGATAAAGAGACGGATTGGTCTCATTTCCTATAACAGGACCTATATTTCTTACTATTAACAAGACCTAGCAACTATTTAAAAAAAAAGGTTTCTAGCCTATTGGTCTCTTTTCCTAATTCTTTGTTTCAAAATCATAACTAGAGCGAGGGAGAAAGAAAATTAAATCTCAATTATCAAAAGAGATCATAAGAGTCGAAGATTGGTTCCATCAGCTATGTTTGTTCTCCCTTCTTTTGGCACTATAAGCTTGTAGTGCATTTCTTGTCTCTGTGTGTGTCAGAGTATGAGCTCTAAACATTAAATGAACCTTCAAAAACTAAAAACAACAATGCCTTTTACCTGCAAAGAAGATATCCAATAGGATGCCATGCAAGATCCCACACACTATTATCGTGAGCATTAGGAACTTCAACCTGGGGAGTTTCATGCCTGTACGTTCAAATTGAACAGCAACTAAAATTAAACAACGGCAAATAAAAAATAAAAAAGAAGGGTAACAAATTTGGCAAGACTGCTGTGAGTCACCATCTAAGAGACGCTAAGAATCGGACATATATTTAAGGGAAAAAAAATCATAAGGTCTTTCTTCTTGCTTTCTTCACTTTCCTTAGGTACACATGATAGCTAAATAAGATCATTTAAAAAAAAATCAACACTGACAATTCACCAAAATATGTCTCATGATTAAATTGCTTTCTGGAAGGATATGCTACTATTAGAATTTAGAAGTCCAGTCACTGAAAACTGAACAATCAAAAAGCAAGTTTATTGAGGATAAAGTGGTAGTTCTTTTAACTCTTAAAAGGCTCCAGATTGATGTGCCTGGTCCAATTTAACATCCCAAAATCCCTAAAGAAGAGAACCACTAGAAGCTTCTGTAATAAGCTAACTCAATACATCCCCTTCAATTTATGCCATTACATATTAAAACAACATTATACTGAAACTGATAGTTCTCTTCTCCCTTCATACAATGTTTTCCTTTAAATTATGTTCCACGTATTGCCAAAAAAAGAGGGAAAAAAACATTAAACACAAATTTATCCACCCAATGCATAGCGTAATGAAAACACCAGAGATAAGTGAATGAATAGTTAAACTGAAAAAACAGTGTTCAGCTTCAGCATGTGGAAGAAATTTACCCAACAAGCCAATGGAAAATGGACCCGTCAAAACTCCCACTGACAAAGTACTCCTCGTGAAATGGATGCCAAGCTAATGCTAAAAACGGTGGAAAGAATACATGATGTTAGCATCTCCTTAGATAAATAACACACATAAAAGAGTTATAAACTAAAACAAAATTGCCATTGGTTTTACAAGTTGAGTTCATTTAGGGCATTGATACTTGTTTATGTCAATTTCAGTATAAGTGAAGTTCTGGTATGAAGTAAAATCCAGAAATTGCATATCAAGTGCCCATATAACGCCCTTCTATTTTTGGTTTCTTTTTGGACAGGGTTGAACAAAATTTTTCCACACACAGTGTTAATACTTAATAATGAAAGCTTTTACTAACCAGTAATATCCTTCCGGTGCCCACGGAAAGATTCAAGCTCCTTCATTGCCCTAATATCATATAGCTGAAAATTCCAAGGAAAAGTTCAAGATAAACAACATGAGCAGGAAATAAGTTGTCATTTTGAAAGAGAGCTCTGAAGTTAGGAAGAAGTTTCCAACCTTAATGATTTGATCCTTTGCAGCAGTTAGCACCCAGTTACCATTTTGATTCCATTTAACACAAAGCACCGTATTTTTGTGGCCATGACTGCAAAACACACAAACAGATTGTCAACCCGAAATAGGATATGTTTGCAATTGCCATCTAGTTGCTTTTGAGTTTTGGCTTTCGGCAAAAGCACCCCTTAGATTCTTTAGCCAAAAGAAACTAACAGCTGCTTCTGCCATCTTTTCTTGGGTACATTCAAGGGCTCATAGCCTGACTATCACCTAAGAAAACGAAACAAACCAGGCCTGCTAAACCCTTATAAAGAATATATCAGCAAGGTCCAATGAACAGCCAGAGTGTCCAAAGGATGCTTTAGCTAAAAGCATTCATAAAGCCCACCAAACAGAGGGATACCATCCTATAGTAAAAAATGCATTTAATAACTAAGACAATATATTGTACTCACAATGAGCAAAGCTCTCTGCCAGTTTTAGCATCCCATAGTTTTACAAGGTTGTCTTTTCCACCTAGAAAAGGCCAATTACTAGCATTAAGAAAGGCAATGACAACTTAATAAAAGTTTGAGAATTCTCATAAAAGAAATCTAGGGCAAACCTGAAACAAGTAGAGATTTTGTAGGGTGCCAGTCAACACTCTTGACATCCCAACCATGGCCTGCCTGAGTTCAAAACAGGCACAGAGAGCTCTTAGGTTAAAAAAAAAATATACATTCAACACAGACAGTCAATAAGCAATTCCATTAGATTGTTAGACTTGTTGGAGAAGTACGATTACAGGTACTAGTAATTAACTTTACTATGTTACAAAAGCATGCACTATGTATTCAATAAGGCAAAAGTTAACAGGGCACCTAGACCAACAAATAACAGGGAGGGAGAAGAGGCCTCAGATCAATATTTGTCTTGCTACCCCTAAGAGGGCTCACAAACAAATTGAACAAATCTTCAGATCAAAATGTCAAAAATCTAACATAAAAAAGAACCTGTAGTTTGATTGCAAAGACACATAATTCATAATTAAGCAGTAAACAAAAAGCAGAATAGCAATATAATGCAGGTCCAATAAAACACCCATGGGTGATGGCTCCAATTGACCTCTTTCACTTAATAAGAAGGATGATGGTACACAAAATTGCATCTGAAGAAGTCATTAACTGCTAGTCAGAAAACCACTCAAATTTGGGGCAATGGAGACATTATCATATCTAATAAGTAGATAAAGCACATTACCAGTTAATGAACGCTCTTCTTGGCATCGTGCAAAGTCCCAAACTTTAACAGTAGTATCATCAGAGCAAGAACAGAATTTCAAATCTGTCCTACAGAAGCTGTTCAAGAGTATTACGAGATGCTTCATTAGTAAATGCTCACAGCAAAAATGTTATGAAGCAAATAAATTCCTACCTCAAGTCACGGACTGATTCTTTATGAGCAAGTTTATTAGCCTTAACATTGTTCATGTTGCTCTGCCAGTACCTAAAAGTTGCTTCCATATTAACATCCATATCACACGGAAGGGCATATATACATCTAATCAACAGCATTTAAAATAGCAGTAAAGCTAATAAAACAGTAAGGAAAACATATGAGATACATTACTTAATTGCTCCACCATCATCACCAGAGACCATCCAGTTGTCATTATGACTCCATACCATGGACCTGATTGCTTGATCATGGGCCTGCACATTGACGAAAGGATGTTGCAATAGTCATCAATCTGGCTTTTGTTTCAAACTAAATCTATGATAGCATCAGATAATACCTGAAGAATCATTTCAAAGTTAAATGACTGTCCATTCCAAAGAGTGAATTCACCACTTTGAGAGCCTGTGATTAGACGTCTCCCATTAGGAGTCCACTGAGAATGAAGAACAAGTTAGAAAAAATAATAATAATAAAAGACTTCGTTAAGGTATTTGAAAAATATGATGCAATAAGTCAAATAGCAAAAAGATTAAAAAAAAATCAAAATGAAGACATCATTGTGAAATGAAAATATCAACTAGACATGCATAAACGCTTGCCAACATACACCAATGACCAATGTGGCAATGAACGCACGCATAAGAAGACTTGGTCTCTCTAACATTACACCAACTACCCACAAGAACAGTAGACTACAGGTCTCAAAATAACCAATTAATAAATAAATGTTAAATAGATTATTGTTAGTTTCCTTACATTTGCTTTTTCCAGATTAGGAGTCCAAAGAGGATAAAAAAAAGTATTTGAGAATATTTATCACAATGTCCATGACAAAAGGAAAATGTTGTACAAATCTAAAGTTATACGAATCTGAAGCTGTTTAACACTTTATTTTGGAGAACATTTCAAAGCTAAATCTAGCCGATGTAGTAATAACTAATTGAAATGACATTATTCCTTCTGACAACAAGGATGAAAAATTTAATTCAGAAGTTCAAATTCAGAGAGAATAAATTATGGACTATATTCTTTCCCTTTCTTGTTCCAGTCAGAAAGATTTCTTGTCCTGATTGCAATTATTCTTTTCTAATTTCTTCTCAGCATAAGTAGATACAAGGAAACATTTAAAATCTATTAAGCAAAATATAAAGACGTCAAAAAATTTACTCTCAATCTGACATACCAAAACGCGATTAATTGAACAACGGTTCTTGTTAAGAGATGTATGAACAAACTTTGCAGCAAAGCTTGTTGATGGATTATCAGAATAGGCAGCTGTTGGTAACATCTGCACCAAAGATTAAAAGAGAGAGAGAGAGAGAGAGAGGAAAAATTACACAATACACAGAGAAACCAACTATGCTGTGACAAATACTTCATTCAATAGTCTCTTAAAGAAATAATGTTTAAGAATAATCTTCACTAACATCAATTGCTGCCGCTGGAGTAGCTTGTAAAGATGTCCTGTCTCTAGAATCCCGCTGCCACATACGAATCTGCAGTGGCACTAGTAAAATAACTATAGAACACTTGTGAAGCGTCAGCAAAAATATATCAGAGGATGATAAATAAAAAGCATTACCTGCATATAACGGACAACAGTGCTTGTATAATCAACTGCTCTCCTTTGGGTAAGCTTTCTCATTCTTTTTGCACCAAAATTGTCACCATGCACTGCTACAACCATTCAATAGAAATAATGTCAGAATTAATCCTTATCTCCCTTCTTAAGAGCATCTTCTAAGGTCCAATTACTTCCCAAATCCCTCTTCACACCAATAAAAAGTACAGTATCAATATCTAAATTAATCTCAGTGTATAAAACATGAGAACAAATCAACATTTGCTCATATGTGCTTTATATACCTAAACAAGCACAATTAGACTCGTACCGTCGTAAAGAGGAGGAGGAGCAGGCCCAGGCCCAAGCCCAGGAGCAGAAGGGTGGTGATAATCTGAAGGATTGAGAGTTGTTGAAGAGGCTGAAGGCTGTCGCATCATCGGTGGCGGAGGTGGAGGACCTCTAAGGAATTCCCCACCCTGCTGCTGCTGTTGTTGTTGCTGTTGGTGTTGAGGATCACCGTACATCATTGTTACTGCAAAACTTATCAGATTATCAGTGAACAATAATCCTAGCCCTACAAAATCGTAAAGGCAGAGTCAATTGGTGAATGAGAAACTCAGAAACTTGATCGGAGAGCACAGTGGCGAGTGAGTAAATAGTCCTAATGGCCTAAACCCTAATTTAGCTCTACGGTGGACGAAGAGAGCGGGAAAGAAAAAAGCACACAATTCAGGCCGCAAGAAGCAACTATAAAAATTTGGGATTTCCTAATCCTATATTCAACTTTGAAAGGTTTATGGATTTTTTGTGAAGTACAATTAACTTGGGGTGGATGGACAATTCACTGTTAATTTAGAATAATTTTTTTTTTTTTAATTGGTAAAAATTTTAATTTTAATTTATTATTAAATTTTATCTATTTTAAAAAATAAATAGTAATTAATATTTATTTAAATATTAATAATAATTTTTTAATTAATAATATATATTTTAAAATAGTAATTAAATTTTGTAGCTTGTGATTCATACATAAGGATGGTAATGGGGGGTGGGGGAACCATCCCCATCTCCATCCCTGTCTTAATGAGAAATTTTTATTTTCGTCCCCATTTCATATATGGGGGTAATTTAATCTCCATATTCATCCCCGTGGGGATCCCCGTTCTTTTTGGGGATCCATATTTTCCGCTTAAATTTTGTATTACTAAATTTGTTTATATTTATAAAATTCATAAATAATAGCTAAAAATATAAAAAAAATTATTTAAAAAATATTAATAAATTCAAACACACAAAATATCAACCAAACATAATTAAAATATAAATATTTTAATACATCAAAAATATTTAATAATATTTTTTAATAAAATATTAAAAATTCAGCATACATTAAATTATGAGTACTTGAACAAATTTAATCTAATAAGTGCTTTTAATAAATTCCAACAATCTCATAAGAATTATTTATTGAACAAATTATTTCTTATATATATATTAATCTAATAAGTGCTTTCAATAAATTTCAACAATCTCATAAAAATTATTTATTGAACAAATTACTCCTTATATATATATGTTATTAATTAATATAATTTTATATAAGGAATAATTAAATAAATATAATAATTAATCAAGTATAATAATGGGTCACCACGGAGACGGGGATGGGATTCCCACGGAGTGGGGAATACACTCTCCGTTCCCGCCCTGTCCTCGCTAACGGAGAAAAAATATTCTTCATCTCCATTTCTATGGAAAGACAAATCGAAAAATCTTCACCCCATTCAAAATAAATTCCCAAAAAAAATGAAAATTCTCCACCCATTGCCATCTCTATTCATACATCCCCTTACTTTTTATGAAGTATAGACTGACTAGTATATTGTGTGACAATAGTAATTCACTCATTTCACTTGCTAGCCCATCTTCATCATAGAATCTAGTTGGGCTGTGGGAGCCCAGGAAGAAGAAAATTTCCTGCTCTAGTTGGACTGATGTTGAGTATTCTGATTTTTGAAATCTCATCTAAGAGAATATTTCAGAAAAGTTGAGAATTAACCACAGCGGAGGATTACAAAATATTTTGCAATTTTCTATTATAGTTAGATTTCAATTTCTTTGAAATATTGTCTTTCCACTAATTTTTTTATTTTTATTTTTTATATTAATTAATTAATATTAATCTCAGTGATATTTTAACTCTTCAGATTATTGTATTAGTGAATTTATTCTTTGTTCAACTAATTCCTTTTTTCTCTATTCTTGCTACAGGTTTTATTATTTTTCTCTCTCCTCAATTGCCAATAATATATTAATTTTATTTATTTTATATCTACATCTTCTTTGTTCAACCAATTCCTTATGTTTTTTTTTTTTCTCGCTGAAAGGTATTATCACACTCCAAATTTTATTAGTGAGACAGTTTTAAGCATAGTTGTTAACTAGCAGTAGGTGATTATTTAATAATTAATTATTTTATATATTTAATAAAATTATTATGATTAATTGCTAGTGGCCGATAGTTAGTAACGGGTAGCTATTATTTAATAACTGATTGTTGCAGGTATTTGATAAAATTATTATTAGTTATAAGCTGTTATTATGTTCAATGACATAAATATTAATAATTATTTTTTTATTTAAATATTATATTTAGAGGATAATTTAGTATT
>CANXYC010573943.1:0-35385 GCA_948193065.1 Aleurites moluccanus | reverse complement strand
CATACATATATGTTTGTGCTTACATCTTTATAGTTTCATATAAGAATTATAATATGGGTGTATATGATAAGATATTTATATGGAGATTGCTTGATATGCAAATGTGATTATTTTGAGTTGATATTGGAGATCCAAAGGGATTATTGAATTGAGATAGATGGTGAAGTATATAGTAGAAGTGTTTATTGCATGTTTTTCAGCTGGGCATACTCCTTATACAAAGGAGATGCTGCCCAAATTTTTATGAAATTGTCAAGCTATATTGAGCTTGTTATTGTATTGCATGCCATATAGTATAGTCATTTGGGTTCTTCGTGATACTGGTAGCATAAGCATCACCCGTACCCTAGGACCGTCGCGGCTCCTAAGTTGGGTCGTGACATGGATAGAACGCTCTTCTCAATGAGAGTAAATTCATTGGTCCATCGTGCACTTTGTGAACCTAGCTAGTAGGGTTTTGTACCAGTGTTCCACCTAGAGTGGACCACAAGCTCTAGGCGTATGCCTAGCTAAGCATGCGTTTGTGATAAGGTAGCAAGGACTACCGATGCGCTCTGTTGTGATAGGTAGCATGGCTACTGATGCACTCTGTAGTTCTACCATGTTATTTGATAGTGCTATTCGATTGTGAGCACTTCTGTTTCATGTAAGCCTAACCATATGATGATTCTTACCCATGTTCTTGGAATTGATATTTCCTTTGGATTCATATGTATATATATGTATGTATATTTCTTTCCTATTACATATTCATATCTTACTGAGTTGAAGGCTCACTCCTCTTCTGTGGATTTCAGGTGATAGTGTAGCTCGTGAGGGAGCTAATAGAGAAGATCAAGCTTCTTAACTCATTCTCCCAAGAAGCCTTCATTGTAATAATTTTGAGATATTTTTGTATAATCATTGTATGCTATTATGGTTCAATATGTATTGGGAGTATACTCTAGAGCTCCGTAGTTAATCATTGGGGATGATAATTTTTTGATGTATAATTTTGTTATCTTTGGGTTACCCTTGTTCCTTAGTGATGTGGGATACATCTTTTGATCAGTAAGGAACAAGAGGAAATTATGAAATGGAAAATATAAAGATATAAATTACGTCTTCATGAATCTCGAAATGAATGTTTATATGATAAATATTTGTGAAGTAAATATGAAATTGTGTATATGAGATCCAGGATATGTGAGTTCTACGGGTTTACAGTGGCCTTAAGCCTACCCTTGCCCTAGGACCGTCGCACCACTGGAGTTGGGGTTTGACAGTTTAGTTGTTGTGGATAGTGAAAAATTGATATATATAGTAGATAGTTGATAACTGATAATTAAAAAAAAATAATTTTATAAAATTTTGCTAGTTGTTGCTGTTAGAATATGAAATAACAATTAAGAATATAATTTATTATAATATATTATTATGTATTTTAGTTATTTTTCTTTTCAAATTATGTTGTAGAAGTCACAAGAATAATAAAATTAATAGTTAAAAAACTATAATTAATTATTTTATTATATATTTATTTATTTTTCTTCAAAACATTGAAAGCTGATGAAAAGCCAAGGAAATTATTCTCACTGAATTTACAAGTATTATGTAATACCCTAAACCATGATTATTATGTTTCATGTTATATGGTATTGCTAAGTTACGAATTTTGAGTATTTAATTGTCTTTGCACTGATATAAATGGTGTCTAAGCTAGTATAATCTTTATAATTGATCGCTTAAGTTGTTAGTATATGATTTGAGGCTTGAAATTCTTCTTAAGTGGTTAAATCTTTTAGAAGTGAATTTTGATGACAGTAACAAGTGTTATCTATTTGGAACGCTTGAAAAATTTCTTTTGTTTGAATTTCTTCAATTGAACTTTGCAGGTAACGATTATGAATATAAAGTAATGTGCGTTACTTTTCCCTTTATATAAAATTCTCAAATTTGAGTTTCAAGCATAATTATTGTGCGAAAATTTGACCCTAAAATTCTACAAGTTTTAAATACTCATGCGAAAATTTGACCCTAAAATTCTATAAGTTTTAAATACTCACAAGTGAATGAATCATATCATAGATAGAAATAAGTTCACCCCGATATCGATCTCTCACGGAGTTGAGGAAATATATCTGATACTAATTAATTTATTATCTTATTATTGTCAATAAATACTTAAAAACAAATAAATCATATCACTCTAATCAAAGTTGAATATGGAAAATAAAGGAAAAGCAGATGAACAGAAAAATAAATAATAAAATTAAATGAAAAAGGTGTGAATACGTGATTTTGTACCCAAGCAGATTTAGGTCTGCGTCGGACTGATTGGTGATTGACCAAAGAACAAAGTTGACTCCGATACAGACAAACCATAATATACCAGACTGATCAATGTCAATCGGAGGTCAAACCACTTCGAATCAGGAGAATCAGACTAAAAGGGACTAGAACTTTCCTTGCCATTGGCGGCAACAAGCCACCATGGTTGCGGCAGCCACCAGCACTTGGCGGCTCTGCTACCAAGGAAAGCCTCTGCTGCCACCAAGCTTTTTGCCTTCTACCGCCATGCTGTCTCGCCAGGTTTTTTTGAATCCCACATTGAATTTTTGTTCAACTTGACCCTAACCTTTTTCCTATGAATACAAGCCACCATCAACTTTCAAAAAATACACTTGAACAATTAAGTAGAGTTTTCCTTAGTTGGCACTCTCTTCTCCCTTTTTATTCAGCTTTCTTTATTAGAAAGGGTTCATCTCTCTTTGATTTCGAACCGATTTCTTCAACTCTCCTTGAGTTGGAGAAATAGGAAATCTATATTGATCTCTCTTTGAGTCGGTCTCGCATCACCTTTTGTGTTAATTTGATTAATAATTCAATTTGATAATTAAAAATGGGCAATAATCACATCTTTGGACTAATTTTGTTACCTAAACCATGGTGGAACTCCGATCCGGAAAAATTATAAGATGCCCTCTGCCGAAATTGCAAAGCAAGGTATCGTGTTCTAAACTCAAAATCAAACTCATCTCTCCCTCTTTCTTTAAATTGGTAAAGCATTAATTAAAGAACCAAAACATGATAAATGGAAGAGATAAAAACAGACTTTTCTTAAAATCAGACCTAACCCTTTTGCAAAAAGAGATAACTACATGGGTTTTGATTCCCATTCATAGAGATATGTAGGCAACCTATTTCATAGTTTCAAATCTAAAAACACCAAAAAAATCATCTTTTTCCTAAGACAGTTTGTATATCTCTTATATAATTTTGGGGAATGTGTGGTTAACCTAGAATTCCCATAAGTTCTAGAGTTAACATCCCTTGTTTTGAGGTTTTGATTATAAATTAATTAAATCTCTTTACCTTATTGCTTTTTACTTGAATATTGTTTATTTTGTAAATTGCTTTATTCATGCATTTTATTTTTGTCATTCTTATAATTTGTTCATGAAACTTATTTTCATAAATCAATTGTTAAATAAAAATCCAAAATGAGATTTACTTAAAACTGAAAATCTAGTCCTTGAGCTCAAGCTCGATTCGAAGGTCTAGTGATTTCATCCTTGTGCTTTAAATTAGAGTCAAAGTGGGTTTTTTTTCCTTTGTTTCCCTTAAAAAATAAAGGTGGTGACTCTACAAATTTCCAAAATAAAAGGTTAAAGAGATGATTTACAAATATAAGGTAAAAATTACCTTTAGTGCATGGAAAATCACCCCAAAAGAGCATCTCGATGCTCAGGTGAGGCTTCACAGTTGGCGACTCCACTAGGGAAAAAAGTTTTTCTAAAGTTAAAAGGACTACTGATTGGTTTGAAAAGAAACTAAATACTCTTTTTAAAGTAACTTTTGTTTTGACTTTTTATTTAATTATTGATTTTCATGTATCACTTTGCATAACCAGTTACACGAAACCTTCGGATAGTGAGTAGCATCGACCTAAAAACGCTCTTTGAGTATGTTGGAGGATAGTAAAAGCACCCACCCCGCGATGAATATCCAATCATTTTCAAGTGTAACGGATAATAGTACTGTTGGACCTATACGATGCTCTTTAACTCATATGTGGTTAGGTATATCACTGCCTTAGTATGACATGTACTTTTAATCCAAGTTACCTAGCCTTCATGTAATGAATCTAGAACTCAAACCCTAGGTTACGTGCACCAAAAATGATTCAAGCCATGATCATAAAATAATTCTTAACCATGCATTCTATCCTAATAAAAGTCTAGGTGATACCATGAACTAGATATGGATAAAACTATACCGTGAACACTTTCAACCATTACCCTAGGGCTTATAAACTTAGAGTCCTACAAACTTTTACCCCTTACCCCATAACTTAGAAACCGTGAGTCCTATACCTTTAAACAGAGATAGACCTAAACCTTTAAGCCCTAAACAAAGATGGACTAAGACCCTTAAGTCCTAAACAGAGATGGACTTGAACTCTTAAGCCCTAAACAGAGATGGACCTGAACCCCTAAGCTCTAAACAAAAATGACCTTCATCCTAAATAGGAATGTCCCACACCTAAAATGACCTACATCTTTCCTTAAGTCCTAAACATAAATGACCTTCACCCAAAACCTAAACAGAGTTGGTCCTCACCCTCAAGCCCAAAAAGAATTCACTAAGGCTTAACCTTGTTCACAAGCAGTGAACTTAATCCACTAAACCATTACCATGTTTAACCCATAAAACCGACACACCATCCTACTACCAAATTAACCAAACTGACTTATCAAGATCCAAACAGTGAAACTGATCCACTAAACATTGACCAAGCCTAACTTGTACTAAAGAAGCATTTCCATTACCCTGAAATTAGTCTGAACCAGATTGGGGACCCAAAATTGAACCAAATCAGACCTTTGTCCAAAACAAAGAACTTAACCCAGAAACACTCACCCAAAATCAAAAGCATAATCCCAAAATAGTCAAACCAACCTACTATCCCATTTACCCCTACCAATCAAACTGATCCACTGTCCCATTTACCCTTCCTAATCAAACCAACTCATTGTTCCATTTACTAAAACAGCGAAAATGACCCACTATCTTGCCAAATAAATCGATTAAAGCTAACCTGTTAAAAAGAAAACTATGTTGAACCCATACCTAAATCGACCCATCACATTGTGAGTTCTATATACCTAACTAAGAGGAATCATTTCCTTTCCTCAAAAGTCATTCACCTGTCTATAATACGACCTACCTGTCATCGTGCATAATATACCTGCATACTTGTTCTACTAATAACTCATAAACTGACCTTCTCCCTTTCTTTTCATGCAAGGTACCCCTGACTGAAGAAATCAATCCCGAGGCCATGACCACACTTTTCACCACTATCTTCAAGAAACAGGAGAAAAATTTTCAAGCTGTCCTCAAGTCTACCTTAGATGCTCAATATGCCTACTTTGATAAAGTATTGGTCACTAAGCAAACCAGCTTCAATAAACTCATAGCTACCCAACAAGCTAATTTTCTGAATGCAATAGATTATGTGAAGAATACCTTAAACTTCTAACATCAGATCATCATTGGTGAAGTGAGGGAGATGATGAACCAGAATCAAACTAACCCAATTCAATCAAGCTCATCAACTATAATTAGTGCTAATCTAGGCAGCACCAGAATGTCAGCAAGCACAAACAATATCCCTTTCGTTTCCTTGAATCCTTTTCAAGGGAGTGACATCCTTACCCACACATTGATGGAAAAGTTCAAGAGGCACAACACCATTATGCTTGAGCAAAATTGCTTAGTAAAGAAAAGGTGTAAACAAAATAACACTTCCATTTCCAAAGGTTTTATGCAGAAATGCAAAGGAGTAGCTACCATTAAATTGGAGAAAAAGAAATTTACTAATTTAGGTAAGCCCTTGAGCTTGATCTACAAGGAAGCAATGGAAGCCAAGCTGGTCACACCATTAGAACTAAGGCCACCTCTAAACCTTTTACCCAAGAGTTGGAACATAAATGAATACTATGAATATCACTAAAGCCATGGGCATAAAACTAATATGTGCAAAAAATTAAGGCACAAAATCCAAGACCTCATTGAAGACAGGAACATCCTTCCCCCTGCCCAGTGAGGATCCAACATTCCTACTAATCACTAGATTATCATAAGATTAGAAGCATACCCTAAAAAACTTATTTCAACCATTCTTCCCCCTCGCTATAAATTGGTACTATGCAAGATAACCTGCCTTGATGAAACCGAGCTGGAGTCCAAGTCATCTGAGTTTGAACCTGAGTCTGAGTCATCCAAATTTGAGTCTTTATTTTCCTTTCCTTATTCTGAGTTTGTAAATGACCTTTTCGGTCTGTCTTTTAACTTTGACTTAACCTATGATGATGGGACTTTTCTCTCATAATAAAATATTTGCCATTTCCTCTTATATTCCTCTGTCAGATTTTCTTTTTGATAATTCTAATCAGACTAAGATATCAAAAGAAAATGAAATTAAAAAAAATAAAAAAAGGAAAAAGTAAATAATCAATTAATTTTGGCACATAAAGAATCCAAAACTCATATACTTTTGTACTATGATAAGGATTATTTGTCCCAAGAAAAATTTGGAATTCAAAGACTATAACAAATAATGGCTCGCAATTCTAGGAAGAAGTAGTTATTTTGTTCAAAAAGGAGAAGATGTAGCATCACCTTAGCGTCCACAAATGAACGAGGTAGTTGAAGTAGCAAGCAAGACTCTCAAGACCATTATGTAAAAGATGATCACCAGCCGCAATAATTGGCAAGAACATATGCATTATGGGGATATCAGACCTCCATTCCAAATGGGGAAACTCCCTATTCTTTAGTTTATAACATGAAAGCAGTCCTCCCAATTGAGATGCAAACTAGTCTACCAGAGTCATGCGTGAGAGTAAGCTGAACGAAGCATAATGGATTAAAAGAGTACTATGATCAGCTAAACACCATAGATGAGAAAAGAATGGATGCCTTGTACCAGATTCAGGGTTATCAATATAGGCTTGCTAGGCATTTTAATAAAAGGGTGAACAACAAAAGGTTATAAGAAGGAAATTTGGTCTTGAAGGAAATTAGAGCTCTGGTTCATGATCCAAGGGAAAAGTTTCGACCCAACTGGGCTAGTCCATACATACTCAAGAAAATTCATTCTAGCGAAGGAGTCATACTCATGGACATGGATGGGAATGAATTTGCAAATCCATATAATCTAGATCAACTAAAGAGATACTTTGTATAATAATAATGAGTCATGTAAACAGAATTACGAGGACCTGATTCTCCTAAGAAAATAATTTAAATAAAAAGTGTTACAGAGATAAGCAGGCAACACACTTTGGGCACGTTCCAAATCATAATAAAATTATCCTTTTTTGTGCCATAATTAATTGACTCTTGCTCGCTAAGTTGAAAACCTGAAAAGGCAGCTCAGGAAAAATTTAGAGCAATGATAAAGGAAAAAAAAGCAAAAAAAAAAAAAAAAAAAAAAAAAAGAAAACAAAAAAGAATAAAAAGAAAAGAAAAATAACTAATGTCTCATTCTGACCAACATATTTGACAAAAATTCCAAAAGGCATAAATAATAAATTTTGTCCCACTTATCATGATCAAATGTCAGATATAACTCCTATCCCATTCTAGTCCAATGTCAAAGTTGAAGTTGGCATCTCATTTTATTCCAAACAAATATCAAAAATCAAATTCTTGTCTCGTTTTATCTTAATCATAAAGTCCCACCCAAGTCCAAATCAGTGTTAAAACATTCCAAGTCAATATAAAAATCCTATCTAATCCTAGGTGGACAGAAGCAAGAAAATAATATCCTAACTACGAGTCCTTTTCCTCCTAAGATGGATATTCCTATTCTCATCAGAATCATCATCATCAACTGGTCTATTTGAACTTTCATCTCCAACTACTTTTTTAGAATCTATGCCGACTATTACCTTTTCAGAATCTCTAGTATCAACAGTCTTCTTGTCATCTCTCTGGTCAGATAAGTCCCTCTTTGTCATCTCTGTCGCTCCATCTGTTGATGGCTCTGTATCTGTCATAGGTTTAGGTGTATCATCTGTCTTTACTTCTGTCTCCAGCTCCTTTATTAAGGTAACCCACCTAATCTTCTCCATAGGCCAAACAAAAATGATGAACCAAATGTCATAGCCCTCCAACTTATCTGACAAGCCAGCTAGTATGACAAAACGTATAAACCTCCTTCAGCTATTCATTATGGCTTAGGCAACAATACCAGTGATCATAGATGTAGGAAAGATAATGCCAACTGGTAGAATATCCTGAGACTGACCCATCTGTCTTAGAATCTTGGTCCCCTGATAAAATATGGTCAGCCCCATGCCCATCAAATAAACCATTATGTAACCATAGTTTATGGTGATGAAAGAGCTGATCCTATACCATGGGCAGTACCATAGAAAATCTTGTGGATCCAACTCCAAATGCCAAGCAATCCACTCCCTCTGAGAGACAAAACGGATCAAGGTTCTGCGCATGTAATACTTGGTAGCTGAATAGGACTGCCTATATGGAGAACTCATTATCTGAAGGTGATCCTTTAGCTAGACTAAGTCATTCTAAATCAGAAGTTAGAAATCAAGAAAAGGACCTAAGCAAAAAAGGATCAATAAAAAAAATTCTTACCTGAAGGATAATCGGGCTAACTAACTAGAGCATCTTAGTCCTACAACAACTGTCCAAGTTATGCAAAGCCTCATCCAATCTAAAAAAAAAATTCAAGCCCAATTTGACCATGGCCTTACCTTAGCCGATTTGATAAGACTAATCAACCTCAAGGCTAAACCTGACCATAGCTTCCCAAAAAGAACCTTTAGGCGACATCTGACCTTTCAAGTTAGTCTTTAAACCAAGACTAAGCATGACATCATCCTCAATCCTCACTAAACTGAATTGAATGTGGCTTCAACCAACAACATTACTAAAACCTTACCTTTCTATTGTCACTACCCTATGAGTAGACAAACCCATGCCAAATAGATTACCAATTCCCTCTCAACGTCAATGACCGCCAAAGTGATCTGAGTCATTCCTTAGAAGTGGGTCATCTCTTTAAATCACAGTCCCCTAACAAATGGGTCCCCCCGACAAAAATCCAAATCAACCTTGGAAAGCCCAAGTCAAAATGACCTCATCCTTTCAACCAAATTCCGGACTAAGGACCAAATAGAAAGCCAAAATCTTTCTGACTTACCAAGTCATCCTTTTTCCAAAAGTGGGATATCCTACTAAAACTTCAATCGCAAATCTGATATGTCATCTACACCACAATAACTTAGTGGTCTAGGTCAGTGTTTTACTGGTTCAAGGTATTCAATTTATCAAATCATGCATGCCTATATTATACTTAGGGTGCTCTTTATAAATTATCTTAACACAATAGTTGTTTTGATCAATCTTTAACTGGCTCAGGGCATTTAGTCCATAAAAGCATTCATAATTTTTGCATGCCTAAACTAGACATAGGATGCACTTGATACAAATCTCAAAGTCTTAATTTGCATCAATCAAAACTTTTCAAACCTTCTAAGGGTAATTTCATACCTAGAATGGAGCTAGGTTCGCTTTATCAAAAAAATTGATCGTTTTAAGATAGCTTAGATTTTCACTTATAGTCTAGCATAGAGTTAGGACCCTTCATCTCTTTCCAATTTAGGGCATCCTAAATTGCATCATATAATTTCTTCAGACTTTGGAAAAATTTCCTAAGCCATACATCATTTCCTTTGACAAAAAGGTTCAAAAGCCATGCATCATTCCCTCTGACTTTGAAGGTTCAGAACTTACATATCATGAAAGTCTCGCTCATTGCATTTCAAACTTGTAAAGATATATAAACCCCAAACAGCCCTTGGTAAACCAAAATCATTTTAAACCTAAGCAGCCCTTGGCAAACCAAAATCATTCTATGCCCAAGTAGTCCTTGGCAAACCAAAATCATTTTACCCCAATAAGCCCTTAGCAACCTAAATCCATTTCCCCCTAATTTCATTCTGAAAAATGTTTGAAATCAAAATCTATTTCCCATCTAATTTCATTCTGAAAGATGTCTGAAATCAAAATCTAATTTCCATCTAATTTTATTCTAAAAAATGTTTAAAACCAAAATCTAATTTCCACCAAATTTCATTATGAAAGATATCTGAAATAAAAAATCTATTTGTCACCCTATTTCATTCTGAAAGATGTTTGAAATTGAGATTATTTTCCATCCGATTCCATTCTAAAAGATGTTTGAAATCCATTTTCCATCCAAATTCATTCTGAAAAATGTTTGAAATCAAAATCCATTTTCCATCCAATTTCATTCTGAAAGATGTTTAAAATTAAAATCTGTTTTCCAACTGATTTCATTCTGAAAGATGTTTGAAATGAAAATTATTTTCCAGCCGATTTCATCATAAAAAATGTTTGAAATCAAAATATATTTTCCACCTGATTTCATCCTAAAAATGTTTGAAATCAAAATACATCTTCCACTCAATATTATTATGAGACATGTTTAAAATAAGAAATTCCTTTTTACCTGACTTTATCCTGAAAGATGCTTGAAGCCAAAACTCCTTCTAAAAAAAAATTAAACATTTAGCCTGCGTGTTTAGCATAGCCCCAGTATCAAATTTCATCCTATATGCTTAGCATAGCACCAATTTATCATCTTTAGTATAATATTCTTATTAACTTAGCATAAAGTTAGGATCTAATCATTTTGAGACCTGTAGCTATGTTATGTTTCTCATTTTCTAAAGTCAATCATCCTGGTGCATCCTCAGGATTTACATTTGCCAACCTATAGTAACAAATCTTAAAGCATATTTAAAGACTACTCTCTTCAAAACAAATTAGGTTTCTCTTATAAAATCATCCATCCCATGACATCCTTGGGTTTCACATCTTAAACTTAGCATAATTCACGAATATCCTCCCTAAGGGTAGCTTTAGGATCTTATCAGACTTTCCTAGGGGTAACCTTAGGAGCTTTTCAAACCATCATAAGGTTAGCTTTAGGATCTTATCAGACTTTCCTAGAGGTAGCCTTAGGAGCTTTTCGGACCATCGTAAAGGTAGTTTTAGGATCTTATCAGACTTTCCTAATAGTAGTCTTAGGAGCTTTTCATACCATCATAAGGGTAGCTTTAGGATCTTATTAGACTTTCCTAAGGGTAGCCTTAGGAGCTTTTCAAACCATCCTAAGAGTAGTTTTAGAATCTTATTAGACTTTCCCAAAGGTAGCCTTAAGAGCTTTTTAGACCATCCTAAGGGTAGCTTTAGGATCTTATCAGACTTTCCTAGTGGTAGCCTTAAGAGCTTTTCAGACCATCCTAAGGGTAGCTTTAGGATCTTATAAGACTTTCCTAGGGGCAGCCTTAGGAGCTTTTCAGACCATCCTAAGGGTAGCTTTAGGATCTTATAAGACTTTCCTAAGGGCAGCCTTAGGAGCTTTTCAGACCATCCTAAGGATAGCTTTAGGATCTTATAAGACTTTCCTAGAAGTAGACTTAGGAGCTTTTCAGACCATCTTAAGAGTAGCTTTAGGATCTTATTAGACCTTCCTAAGGGTAGCCTTAGGAGCTTTCCAGACCTTCCAAAAGGTAGTTTTAGTGTATTTTCCTAGAATAGCCTTAGGATCTCATCAGACCCCTCCTAAGATAGCATTAGGATTTATTTACCCAATCTGATCATGGTAGCCTGTGTTCATTATCATCATGATTACTTTCTAAGGAAAATAACTATAACGAGGGGCAACTATAAACACGTGATTTTATACCCAAGCAGACTCAGGCATGCATTGGACTGATTGGTGATTGACTGGAGATCAAAGTCAACTCTAATATAGACAATCTAGAGCATGCTGGACTAATCAACATCAACGGAGGTCAAATGGCTTCAAATAAGGTGAATCAAACCAAAAGGGGTTGGAACTAACCTTAGTGGCAGCTTTCCTTGCCATTGGCGGCAGCAAGCCTCTATGGTGACGACAACCATTAGCACTTAGCGGCGCCACCGCCAATGCAAGCTAGTGCCACCAATTCCAAGCCCCTCTATTACTAAGCCTCTTGCCTCCTACTGCCAAGTGGTCCCATCGGGTTTTATGAATCCCATATTGAATTTTCATCCAAACTGTCGCTAATTTTTTTCCTATAAATACAAGCCTCCATTAGCCTTCAAAAACACACTAGAACAACTAAGTAGAGTTTTCTTTAGTTGGCTCTCTTTTCTCCCTCTTTATTCAACTTTCTTTATTAGAAGCGGTTTCATTTTAAACCAATTTCTTCAACTCTCCTTGAGTTGGAGGAATAGAAAACCTAGATTGATCTCTCTTTGAGTCGGTCTAGCATCACCTTTGTGTTAATTTAATTAATAATTCAACTTTGTAATTACAATTGGGTAATAATCAAACCTTTGGACTAATTTCATTACCTAAACCAAGGTGGAATTTCAATCTGACAAAATCCTAAGACGCCTTCTGCCGAAGTTAAAAAGCAAGGTATTGTGTTCTAAACTCAAAATCAATCTCATATCTCTCTTTCTTTAAATTGGTAAAGCATCAATAAAGAACCAAAACATGATAAAATAGAAGAGGTAAAAATAGACTTTTCTTAAAATCATACCTAACTCTTTGCAAAAAGGGAGAACTGTGTAGGTTTTGATTCCCATTCAAAGGGATATGCAGGCAAGCTATTTCGTAGCTTCAAATCCAAAAAACCATCTTTTTCTTAAGACATTTTGTATATCTCTTATGTAATTTTGGGGAATATATCGTTAACTTAGAATTCCTATAAGAGCTAGAGTTAACATGAAAAGCCAAAATGAGATTTACTTAAAATTGAAAATCTAGTCTCTGAGCCTAGTCCCGGTTCGAAGGTCTAGTGATTTTATCCTTATGCTTTAAATTGGAGTCAAATTAGATTTTTCTTTGAGTCAAATTAGATTTTTTCCTTTCTTTCCCTTAAAAAATAGAGGTGGTGACTTTATAAATTTTCAAAATGAAAGGTTAAAGAGATGATTTGCAAATGTAAGGTAAAAACTGTCTTTCGTGCATAGGAAATCACCCTGAAAGAGCATCTCGGTACTCGGTGAGGCCTCACAAAAGGCTCTAGGGTATATTAATTTCTCCAATATAAGCAATCATACGAGGCATCTATTTATAAACCAAGGAATTCAATATATTAAATCAAACATTAATGAATTTCTGATTATAACACCTAATTCAATATATTAAGAGCTAATACATTTCTGATTCTCTAATTGATTAGCTCTCTCTAATACTAACTTCTTTCAATACTTCAGTTAATACATGAATATGAGTCGTGACCAATCACTAAGATGAGAATTAAGTTCAGATTAATCAATTAATTAGAATTCTCAGTTTTCCAAATCAGAATCTAATATGAAATACTCAAATGGATCCATCTCAATCCCTAAAAATTAAAGACTTAGTCCATAACTAAATTAAAAGCACAAAAACATTCATGGTAGTCATCATATTCATTTCGACTATGGTCAAGTAAAATAAATACATAAACAACATAAACATACTAAAGGGAAAAAATTCCTACTGATTTGAAGATTCCTCTAAGTGAATCTTGATCCCTTGCAACTCTGCCTTATTTTTATTCGATTACAAACTTAAGTCTTTAAAATAAACAAAAGATTGATTACAAAAAATTGAAAAACCTTAAACTCTTTTCAAAACAAAAAGAAATATCTTTTTTTCTAATCTAGAGCCATAAAATGGCTAGGGTTTGGAACCCAACCATCTCCCACTTTTGATGCTTGAATCTTGCCCTTTTATAATGTTTTGAAAAGATCCTTGCCAAAATCTTGCGGATTCTGAATTCAAAACAACTCATATGTTTCAATCTTTGCTCAACATGGCCATGTTGAAAATGACATGTCCATTTCACTTAAAACAATTTAAATTTCTCTAACAAGGTAATGCACCATGATTTACTAACATGACCATGTTGATTTCAACATGGCCTTGTTGTAATTATCCAACTTAAGGTACATGCCCATGTTGATTTTAACATGGGTATGTCACCATTTTGACACTAAATTGATACCTAACACACCCATATCAAGAATGACATAGGTGTATTGAGTCCTTCAACACGACTTGCCCTTACACGCCCATCTTGCTAGCTTTTGAAGTGATATGGCTTAGGAGTGACACGCCTCTATTACTTGGGCATATTGTTCTCTGTGCTAATTTCCATTTTTCATTGTAATTCAACAAGCCCATGTTGATTCAACATAGTTATCTTGATTCTTTTTTGCATAAATGGCTTCAACATACTTGTATTGTTTTCCAACTTTATTTGGCTTGCTTAATTTCATTCAAAAACACCTTAAAAGAGATTAAAACATAAAACTTCTATAAAATAATCATTAGACATAATTTATTAAAACATTGATAAAAAAAATCTAAAATCTAAACTAAAACATGAATAAAAGTACTTAAAAAATAAAGGATAAATGAGGACAAATATGAATTGAATAATTCCTCTATACTTAAACCTTTACTTGTCCTCAAGTAAACTTTACTTTAAAGAAAAACATGCCTAATTATATATAATTCAAGAGCCTATCAAATTACAATCATTCAAACATGCCTAGTTATATAATTCAAGAGCCTATCAAACATGCCTAGTTATATATAATTCAAGAGCCTATCTTTAAGCATTAAAACAATCTATAAACTTAAAAACAATTATAAAGAACTTCAATCTAAAAAAATAATAATTAAACATGGTGAATAAAAAACTTCTGTCTAAAACTCTTTCATTCTATCAAGTGTTTCAAGTTTTGATTTAAGGTACTGAAACCAATATATACATATTTATAACATAAGCTTGCTTTCTCATATAATATTCACCACTAGATTACATATTTAAAGGACAAATCAGAAGGTCTTTTTATAGGTTGTAATGTGGCTAAGGGTAAGTGCAGGATAAAATGGATTTAAAAGGAAAAAAGAGTAAGAGCATTTCAATAATAAATAATTTTAATCAATAGCTCACTCAAATTCAACTCATTCTTTTTAAAGTATTTCCATTCTTTTTTTTTTTGTACTTTATTCATACTTTGAATCATAATTTTATTTTCAAGACTTGCATTTTTTTCTTTGCAACTTTTTTCTTTTCTTTTGCAAACACAAATTATTTTATTAAGTGTTAATTACTATTTTCTCTATGTAAAATGACATAATACACTAAATCCCCTCTGACCTTTAAAAAATATACTAACTCTCCCTTGACAAATGTCACAATATACTACCAGATCCTTCCGTTCAATTTTGCCGTTAGTCAACCTTACAAGAGTAGTAAAAAGATAAAAATGCACTTACTCTTTAATTTTAATTAATTACTTTATATTTTTACTTTTAAAAAATATTTTTTTAGGGTTAAAAATATTTTTCATATTTTTGATAAATTTGAAAATAAAAATATTGTTCAAAAATATTTGAAAAATATTTTTGACAAATATTTTTATTTTATTTTTTAAAAAATTAAAATTTGAAAATAAAAATAAAAAATAAAAAATAAAAATATTTTTTAAAAAATATTTTTTAAACAATATTTTTTACTTTTTATTTTTAATGTCAAAAATATGATGAGAATGAAATTTTTATTTGTATTAAAAATTTAAGAAGAAATAATTTAATTTCTTCTTAAATTATTTTTTAAAATAAAAAATATTTTTTAAAAAATATTTTTATTTATTTTTTATTTTAAAATATATCAAAAAATATGAAAATAATTTTTTTAATCCTAAAAAAATTTTTTAAAGCAAAAAATAAAATATAATTAATTAAAAATATAGGGTAATGGTATTTCTGTCTTTTTATTACCCTTGTAGGATTGATTAATGACAAAATTGGACGGAAGGGTCTAGTAGTATATTGTGACATTTGTCAGGGGAAAGTTAGTGTATTTTTTAAAAGTCAAGGGAAACTTCGTAAATTGGGTCATTTTACAGGGGAAAATAGTAATTAACCCTTTTTCTAATGTGAAGGTAAAAATACAACAATTATATTATGCTTCGCATTATATCCCTTAACTTTTCAAAGCACAACCCATGCATAGTTTTTTTCCCACACTTATTTAACACACTCTCACTTAGATTCCGTCATAACCCATTTTCGGAATGCGACGGTCTTAGGATGCGGGAGATGCCAGAGGCGACGGGCACCCGTAGAACCCAGTATCATATGCAATCATCTATTGTCATCAATTTATTATTCAGTTACCTAATTACTATTCTTTCTGTCAATATCAAATCCATCTGTAAATTATACTGTAATTGACTGTAGCATTCATCATATCATATCATATCATTAATTAATCTCCATTATAAGCTAAACATACATGTTCATAAACTAACTATACCATAAACAACCCATGGAGCAGCTAGGATATGAACATACAAAAATATTGTGTTTATATAATTACACTGATATAAAATAATGCAAGAATCCACAGAGATATCAAAGCTGGAATTTCTGTCTCCTACTCTACACCTGGAAATGGGAAACAATGAGAGGGTGAGTATATAAGATGCTCAGTGAATCTAATATGCATCGGCCAATAAATATGTAATGGAATATCAATAAAGAATAGTCAGATGAAATAAATAAATAAATCTGCTTAAGAAATAACAGGATATAGAATCCAGTACAGAAGGTAACAGTAAAGTCAATAATCATATGGACAAGACAGATATAGGGGGAAGAAATGCATATAATATGTGTCAAACACATATCAATCTCATATCAATGGATATAAGACTGATCAGGTCTTATGGCTAGGACTGATAACCCTTCCCAGCTAGGGCATAAATATACAATGTGCACATGGCTGATAGTATATACCCACTACCCTGTTGGAGCGGCAGCTTTGTCAAATCACATCGGAGACAATAGAAACAAGAAACAAGTCAATAGATACCATCGCACAATAATGGCATCACCAAGTATCAATAATTCATTATCAATCAATTTAAGGAGCAATAGAACCAAAGGAATATAAATAACAAGTAGTTATACAATAAAAAAGGGTTTGGCAAACAATAATGGGATGAAAGATAAGTTAGTTATTTATGAATAAAAATTTGACGCAATTGGCATGCCATTGTTGCTGGTGACGATGGCATTCAAATGGTAGGCTTATGGATTTTGAGCTAGGCATTTTGACAAACACTTGGTGGGTAACTTTGGATGGACAATTTGATAAGGTTTGGGTGCAACTCCAACATTGCCCAAATTATAAACAATAATACACATTATGGGCAATTCAATAGGCATTATAAGCACAATATTGAAAGGATCAAATTAGCTTGCAAAACTAAAGGAAAAACAAGAACAAAACAAGCAAAAAATGGCCAATTAGGGTTCGGCCAAAATGGCCATTGTGAGAATGAATTTCAATTGACATTTTAACACCTTAGGCATGTTAAATTATGCATAAAAGACTCACCTCAAACTTCAAATTGGTTTGAAAAATTAATTTTCCACCCTATGCTTTAAAGGAGACAAAATTCACAACTTTGGCAATCTTGATTTTCTACAACAAACCAACCACATATATTTCAACCATTAGCCTCCAGTTAACATAATATGAGCTCAATTAATATAAACTAACTTAATTTCACATAGCTAGTTCATACAACTTAGGTTAAGGTTTGAAAAATTAGGGAAAAATACTATATGCATCGATTGATGCAATTAAACTCATAACCCATTTTATTTGATATCTATAATACCTAAATCAACCATAAAATCAAACAAAACAACACTTTACCTAAAATTGATGCTTGGATCGAAAATCCAATGGTGCTTGTTCTTGAAATTCTTTGATTTTCAAAGGTGGAAAATGGATGGAAGATGGAAGATATATGGTTTGATTCAAGTTTGCTTTGATTTTTCTTAAGAAATTTGAAGGAAAATGGGTGGGAAGTGAAAGGGGAATTTTCGGCGAAGAGAAAGGACGAAGAAGAAATGCAAAAAATTTATTAAGTGTGGCTTATATACTAAGTCACAATTAGCAAATTTCATTTTGGTCCTTAAACTTTCCTTAAATTATACTTTTGCCACATTTTCTTCTGTAATTTATTTTCACTTTTTTTTGGGGTTTGGATTTCAAAGTGGAGAATCAAATATCTTATTTTTATTTGTACTTTATTATAAAAAATAGTTTCAGAGCCGTTCTGCAACTCAGACAGTCCAATTTTCACTATATCCCCAAAGTTCTATTTATTTACGGTTTTGCCATCACTTACTTTTTCAGTGCTCCTAAATATTTTTCACCTCTTTCTTTTTACCATAATTACACATGCATATATATGATTCTTTATACCCTAGTTAGAATCAGAAATTCATCTGCCGACTGGACTGCTATTTTCTCGATAGGGTTGTCGACACCGACATGTTCCGGAAAAGTATTTCGTTTGCATTCTAACTGAGTCTCTAAAATTATTTTTAGTCATTTTGATGATTTCAAAACCAAATATTGAGAACAATAATTATATAATTATGGTAGGATTTCTAGGGTATTATCTAGGGTATTATATTCTACCCTCCTTCAAATAAATTCGTCATCGAATTTAAAATACTTACATACCTCAATGTTGGAACAAGAATGGATATTTGTCCTTCATGTCCTGCTCGCTTTCCCATGTGCACTCCTCTATCGACTGATTCCTCCATAGCACTTTAACCATTGGGATTTCTTTGTTTCTCAGTTGCCTGACTTCTCGATCCACAATTTCTACAGGTAGCTCCTTAAATTACAAGTCTTCCTTAACCCCAATATCTTGTACCTCCAATACATGTGATGGATCAGATATATACTTTCGCAGCATAGAGATATTGAACACTAGATGAACATGGCTTAAATTTGGTGGAAGAGCCAATCTGTAAGCCATATTGTCAATCTTCTCAAGTATCTCAAATGGGCCTACAAATCTTGGTGACAACTTCTTTTTCTTCCCAAATCTTATAACACCTCTCATTGGTAATATTTTAAGAAAGACATGGTCACCAACTGCAAAATGAACATTCTTCCACTTTTGATCGTCATAATTCTTTTGTCTACTGAAAGTAGTCTTCATCCGTTCCTTAATGATAGGCATCTTTTTCATCGTCTCTTTAATCAACTCTAGTTCCTGTAACTGTTTTTCCCCTGGTTCCACCCAACATACTGGGGATCTGCATTTCCTACTATACAGTGCTTCATAAGGAGCCATTTCGATAGAAGAATAGTAATTATTGTTGTAGGAGAACTCAATCAGCAGCAGATACTGATCCCATTTACCTTTAAAATCCAGAACACATAATCTCAACATATCCTCTAAAGTATGGATAGTCCTCTCTGAATGTCCATCGGTCTGTGGATGGAAAGCTGTACTGAATCGTAACTGAGTACCCATAGCCTCTTGGAACTTTTGCCAAAATCGAGAAGTGAACTGTGTACCCCTATCTGATATAATAATCAGTGGCACTCTATAAAGCTGCACAATCTTGTCCTCATACAACTGTGCATATTAAGCTACAGAGTAACTAGTCCTCACTTTCAAGAAATGAGCAGACTTTGTCAATCGATCTACAATAACCCATATGGAGTTATATCCCCATGTAGTCCTCGGTAAACCGACTACAAAATCCATAGTAACCTGCTCCTATTTTCACTCTAAAAACTCAATCTTTTGAAGTAACCCAGACGGCTTTTGATGCTCAAACTTAACCAGCTGACAAGCTAAGCAAGTAGAGACAAACCGAGCTACATCCGTCTTCATACCAGGCCACCAATACACATCCCTCAGATCATGGTACATCTTGGTAATTCCTGGATGTACATTATATGAAGAATAATGAGCCTCTCTTATAATATGATCCCGTAGCCCATCAATGTTGGGTACATATATGCACTTCCCACACTTCAGTACATCATTCTCTACTGTGAACTCTGCTGCTTTACCATTTTGAACATCACACTTTAGCTTTAGTAGGTATGGATCCCTATTCTGTGCCACCTTAATATCATCAATCAACAGTGGCTTAACTCAAAATTGGGCTTTCAGAGCCTGGTTTTGATCATGGGATCCCAAATCCAACACTATACCCATATCAACTAACTCCTTCATCTCACGAATCAATGGTCTCCTGACAACTGAGATGTGAGCTAGACTGCCCATAAACATCCGGCTCAGTGCATCAACTACTACATTAGCTTTGTCCAGATGGTAAAGGATTTCACAATCATAATCCTTAAGCAACTCAACCCATTTGCACTATTGGAGGTTCAAATCCTTCTACTAAAGTATATACTGTAAACTCTTATTGTTAGCCCTCTTGGGTTTGATGTTGATTTTGATGATAACTAAACAATATAAATGTGTTATTTGTGCTAACAATTTGTTTGAGTTGATTGAGGCATGAGAAATTATGACCATTGTTCAAACTATAGGATTAACACATTTTAAGGAAGTCTATAGAGTAGACATACTAAGGGGGAGTAAAATTGAAGAAGTGCACAAGTTAGGTTGCTAAATTTTGGTGCATTGCAGGCTCGACCACTTGTAGTCACGGGCGCGACATAAAAAAGTCGCGGGAGTGACAAGTTTACTCGCGGGTGCGAAATTAAAATGAGAATTTATCAAATCATCCAGTACTCTAAGATGAATAGTATCTCTCCAGTAGTGGGCACGACGCATGGAAGTCGCAAGCACGACTAGTGAAATTCAAAGGCACGACTCTGAAAAATTGATAGATTTGCACATAATCTGGAGTGATGCAAAATTCTGTATAAATTGGGAGAAGTTATTAGGACAAGGCATATATGGATGAAAAGATATGGATGTCTAGTTTTAGGAACAAAAATTAGATTGAGCATTGGACATTGGAAAATGAAGATATGAATTTTTGAAGGAATTATGCTCAAGCTAACAGACTAGGACAGAATAGATGGGACTACTTGAAAATATTTCTAGGAATTATAGAAGAAGAATTTGAGCATTCCATTATATATGATTGAAAATCTAGATGTCTAGTTTCATATAGAAAAAGAATCAAGTGATTTCGAGCTCTATAGAAGGGGAAATTGAAGAATTAGTGAAGCATGCTAAAACTGTCTTATAAATTGGAGCAATAAAATGTTATGATTTTTTAGGATATGAATATGGATTATTTTGGAGTTGATTTAAACATAATGTTGTAGTATACATCTTAAAGTTTCCAAAAAAAAACATGATTTGGAGGTGTATAACTTGAGATATAAAGAAAACAAATAGAGGTGCGACACTAGAAGTCGCGAGCGCGACGTTTCTTCAAAAAGGTCTAATAGCAAAATGCCACTTTTGTCGCGGGCGCGACTCAGGAGTAGCAGGCGCAACTGCTGTGATTCAAACAACAAAACTAGCCATTGGAAAGTGTTTTAACAACTATATTTTGGATCCTAACAATCATATTTGATGTTGGGCTATAAATACAAGATAGTATGAAGCTCAAACAGGTTGGAGAACTTGAGATTAACAAGAGATTAAGTGTTTGAGAGATTAAATCAAATTAATTCTTATATTTACTTTAAATGAGCTGAAATTGTTAAAGCACCTTTAGTTGTGCTATTCTTTGAGTGTTGGAAAAATTCTTGTAAGGAGTTTTTCTATTTTCACTCTTTTGTAATTCTTATTGGATTTGAGTGTGAGCCTTAGAAAACACTTGTATAGGTTAAGTGTGAGTCTTTGTAAAACACTTGTATCGGTTGAGTGTGAGCCTTTGTAAAACACTTGTAAAGATTTAAGTGTAAACCTGTAAAACACTTGGGTTTGATCTTTCACCCATAAAAGGATCGGTTAATGGAACTCTCAAGTGTGATCTTCAGGAGTGGATGTAGGCAAGGTTGCCGAACCACTATAAATTCTTTGTGTTCTCTCTTCTTCCCTTTCTTTCCTTCAATTAAATTTTTAATTTATTGTTAATTCTGCAAATAACCAATTCACCCCCCTCTTGGTTGCCAAAGGGACTAACACTTATGATCAATATATATCTCGCATTTAGAACCATATAAATAATGTCTCTAGATCTTCAGTGCAAACACTACTGCTGCAATCTCTAAGTCATGTGTCAGATAGTTCACCTCATGCTTCTTTAACCGTTGAGAAGCATAAGCAATCACTCCAAAGCTGCATCAAAACACACCCCAATCTAATTCGGAAAGCATCACAATACACTGGAAACTTCTCATCCTCTGATGGCAATGCTAACACTGGAGCACTCGTGCGGCAAGACTTCAAAGTATGAAAAATGCTCTCACACTCATAAGTCCACATATATCTCTCCTGTTTTTGAGTTAGCTTAGTCAATGGAGCAGTAATTCTGGAGAAATCCTTCACAAACTACCTGTAGTATCCTGCCATACGAAGGAAACTATAGATCTCAAAAACATTGGTAGGCTAAGGCCAGTTTGCAACTGCTTCAACCTTCTGAGGATCTACCATAATGCCATCCTTACAAACCACATGACCCAGAAAACACACTTCAATTAGCCAAAACTGGCATTTAGACAACTTAGCATACAATTGATGCTCTCAAAGTGTCTGCAATACAATCCTCAGATGCTTTGAATGCTCCTCCTCACTCCTTGAATAGATAAGAATGTCATCAATGAACACTATGACAAACTTATCCAAGAATGGCTTAAACACCTTGTTCATCAAATCCATAAATGCAGCCGGTGCATTAGTCAACCCGAATGGCAATTTCCAAGAACTCATAAAGTCCATATCGGGTCCTGAAGGTAGTCTTGGGTACATCACCCTTCTTGATTCTCAATTGGTAATAACAAGATCTCAAATCAATCTTAGAGAAATGACTAACACCCTGCAACTGATCAAATAGATCATCAATCTATGGCAACGAATATCTATTCTTCACTGTCACCTTGTTCAGTTGCCTATAATCAATGCACATCCTCAGAGAGCCACCTTTCTTTTTCACAAAAAACACTGGAGCACCCCACAGAGAACTGCTTGGTCTAATAAATCCTCTATCCAATAACTCCTGTAACTGCACCTTTAACTCTTTCAATTCTACTGGTGCCATTCTGTACGGAGGAATGGATATCAGATCGGTGCCTGAATACACCTCAATCTCAAACTCTATCTCCCTATTTGGGGGCCATCTTAGCAATTCTTTAGGGAAGACATCCAAGAATTCTCGAACTACTGATATCTGATCAATATCTACATAAATCTTCTGTAGATCAATCACATGAGCCAGGTATGTTGAGCAACCTTTCCCTATCATCCTTCTAGCTTAGATAGTAGAAAAAAACTGATTCTAAACTCCCGTCGATCACCCCAGGAAACCAAATTCTGGTTGTCCCTCAGGTTGGAATTTATCCCTCTTCTCATAACAATTAATAACTGCTCAATGTATCGTTAGCCAATCCATACCAAGGATCACATCCAGCTCTAACACAGGTTGTTCAATCAAATTAGCATGCAAAATATTGTCATCAATCTCAATCACGGTAATAATAATCCACTTCTATACTCTCCCCCATAGGTGTAGCTATCTCTAAAGGCACTCTCAACAACTGTCTCTCTTTATTTAACTTAGGTGCAAACTGTTGTGAAATAAATGAGTGAGTAACACCTGAGTCAAACAATGCATCAACAATCTCATTCTGTATTAAAATAGTACATGTAACCACATTATCATATCTCTATGCCTCATGAGTGTTCACAACAAAAACTCGCCCATGTCCTCTGCCTGCTGGGGCCTGACTGCTGCTCGGTGCCTATCCTATGCCTCTGCCCCCTACTAAGAGCCTCTCCGACAACATTCTGACTCATCTGAATAGTAGGTTGAGAAACTATAGCAGATGGCTACTGATCACCCTATAAAGGACATCTGCTGATAAAATGTCCATATTGCCCATATTTCAAGCAGGCACCTATCTGTTGCCGACACTCCCCTCCGTGCCTTCTACCATAAAAACCATAAGTAGGCACATTCGGCATCTGTGTAGCAGGTCTAGAAGAACCCTGAGAATAAGCTGGTGCATACTACACCGGAGGTCCCGTACTCTGTGTCCTCCTCCTCTGATTGCCAAATAGAGGTCTCTGATCAAACCTGGGTACTAGCTCAATCTGTCTAGGCTTGGAGCTGCTTTCCCCCTTCCTACCCTGTGATTTGGGTCCTCCCTTCCTCTTTTGATCCTTCTTTGCTCTTTCTGACTTGTATTTTTCTTGCATCTGACTAGCCTTGTCAATAATGGTAGTTAGGGATGTGAACTTTGTAGCTAGTAGGGCATTATACAATGAGGCATGTAGACTCCTCCTGAACCTGGTAATCAAATTTGCTTCAGTAGAAGCAATCTAGGTAGCATATCTGCTTAATTTGATAAACTCCTTAGCATACTCCTCCACTGACCTATCACCCTACTCAAGCTGCTTAAACTGTATCAAATTCTTGGTCTTCACCCCTTCTATCAGGAACTCATCAATCAGCCTCTGTATGAACTCTGCCCAAGTAGGAGGATGATCACCATACAATCTGGGCTCCATTCGACGAGAAAACCATGTCTAGGCTTTCCCCTTCAACAATAACCCAACCAACTCCACTGTTTTAATATCAGAACAAGGTAGTCTCCTAACTACCTTCTCAACCTGTTCAAGAAAATCATTCGGCTCATCGCCTCTATCACCTCTGAACTCTGGCAGGTTTAGCTTCATAAACCTAAACATAAAAACTCCACCATCCTCAATAACTCGATAGGCTCCCGGTATAACAGGCTCTCTAAGAACCACAACTGGCTGTACAGGAGCCGGAGCAATAGGTACTGCAACAAGTGTAATAGGGGGTGGCACTACTACTAGTACTAGATGTGGCGGTATATTTTGTCATTCCCACCTCAAATCTACTAGTTCCCGACGTAACTCCATTATTCCCCTCATCATCTCCATCCTACAGGGGTCATCACTCCTCTCTGTCTCCTTTGTAGTCCGTTCTGAAACATAAAATTCCCTAACTAGAGACTCATTAAAGATTACCTCTGCCTCTCTAGTATCCTTATCTCTGTCATCGGAAATCTCTGTAAATTATCAAAAATTAAAACATGCACTCAGCAAATTACAAAAACGCAGAATACTCATACAGACTTGACGAATACAACAAAAGATGATACAACAATTACTATGCTCCATGGTTTACTTAACTCTACCCATACTGTACTTAGTTACTATTCCTCTGTAACCTAGAGCTCTGATACCACCTCTGTCATGACCCATTCTCAAGACTCGACGGTTCTAGGATGTGGGAGATGCCAGAGGCGACCGACACCCGTAGAACCCAGTATCATATGCAATCATCTATTACCATCAATTTATAATTCAGTTACCCAATTACTATTCATTCTATCAATTTGTAATCCATTTGTAAATTATACTACAATTGGCTGTAGCATTCATCATATCATATCATATCATTAATTAATCTCCATTATAAGCCAAACATACATGTTCATAAACTAACTATACCATACACAACCCATGGTACAGTTAGGATATGAATATACAAAAAATATTGTGTTTATATAATTACACTGATATAAAATAATGCAGGAATCCATAGAGATATCAAAGCTGAGATTTCTGCCTCTTACTCTATACCTAGAAATGGGAAATAATAAGAGGGTGAGTATATAAGATACTCAGTGAATCTAATATGCATCAACCAATAAATATGTAATGGAATATCAATAAAGAATAGACAGATGAAAGAAATAAATCAATATGCTCAAGAGATAATAGGATACAGAATCCAGTACAGAAGGTAACAGTAAAGTCAATAATCATATGGACAAGATAGATATAGGGCCATGAAACACATATAATATGTGTCAAACACATATCAATCTCATATCAATGGACATAAGACTGATAAGGTCTTATGGCTAGGACTGATAACCCTTCCCAGCTAGGGCATAATTATATAATGTGCACATTGCCGATAGTATGTACCCACTACCCTGTCAGAGCGGCAGCTCTGTCAAATCACATCGGAGACAATAGAAACAAGAAACAAGTCAATAGATACCATTGCATAATAATGGTATCACCAAGTATCAATAATTCATTATCAATCAATTCAAGGAGCAATAGAACCAAAGGAATATAAATAACAAGTAGTTATACAATGAAAAAGGGTTTGGCAAAAAACAATGGGATGGAACATAAGTTAGTCATTTATGAATAAAAATTTGACGCAATTGGCATACCATTGTCATTGGCAACGATGGCATTCAAATGGTAGGCCTATGGATTTTGAGCTAGGCATTTTGACAAACACTTGGTGGGCAACTTTGGATGGACAATTTGATAAGGTTTGGGTGCAACTCCAACATTGCCCCAATTATCAACAATAATACACATTATAGGCAATTCAATAGGCATTATAAACACAACATTGAAAGGATCAAATTAGCTTGCAAAACTAATGGAAAAACAAGAACAAAACAAGTAAAAAATGGCCAATTAGGGTTCGGCCAAAATGGCCATTGTGGGAATGAATTGCAATTGACATTTTAATACCTTAGGCATGTTAAATGATGCATAAAAGACTCACCTCACACTTCAAATTGGTTTGAAAAATTGATTTTCCACCCTAAGCTTCAAAGGAGGCAAAATTCACAACTTTGGCAATCTTGATTTTCTACAACAAACCAACCACATATATTTCATCCATTAGCCTCCAATTAGCATAAACTAACTCAATTTCACATAGCTAGTTCATACAACTTAAGTTAGGGTTTGAAAAATTGGAGAAAAATACTAGATGCATCAATTGATGCAATTAGACGCAACCCATTTTATTTGATATCTATAATACCTAAATCAACCATAAAATCAAACAAAACAACACTTTACCTAAAATTGATGCTTGGGTCGAAAATCCAATGGTGTTTGTTCTTGAAATTCTTTGATTTTCCAAGGTGAAAAATGGATAGAAGATGGAAGATATATGGTTTGATTCAAGTTTGCTTTGATTTTCCTTAAGAAATTTAAAGGAAAATGGGTGGGAAGTGAAAGGGGAATTTTCGGCCAAGAGAAAGGAAAAGGAAGAAATGCGGAAAATTTATTAAGTGTGGCTTATATACTAAGTCACAATTTGCAAATTTCATTTTGGTCCTTAAACTTTCCTTAAATTATACTTTTGCCACATTTCCTTCTGTAATTTATTTTGACGATTCTTTTGGGGTTTGGATTTCAAAGTGGAGATTCAAATATTTTATTTTTATTTGTACTTTATTATAAAAATAGTTTCAGAGCCATTCTGAAACTCAGACAGTCCAATTTTCACTATACCTCCAAAGTTCTATTTATTTACGATTTTGCCATTACTTACTTTTTCTGTGCTCCTAAATATTTTTCACCTCTTTATTTTTACCATAATTACACATGCATATATATGATTCTTACCCCTAGTTTGAATCAGAGATTCATCTGCCGACCAGACTGCTATTTTCTCAGCAGCTCGACACCGACGTTTTTCAAAAAAGTATTTCGTTTGCGTTCTAACAAAGTCTCTAAAATTATTTTTAGTCATTTCAATGATTTCAAACCAAATACTGAGAACAATAATCATATAATTATGGTAAAATTTCTAAGGTATTACAGATCCATCATAAAAATGCTCTTAAACCTTCAAGGTAGGTGAAAGTTAACATTTTAAAGAGCTAGCATATAATAGAGGTGTTTCAAATAGATAAACATTAAGTCTCAAAGGGTTTATCTAATGGAATTCAAAAGTTGGCTTTTTAAGTCAAAAAGGGTAATCCTAGTATGCCTTCCTTATATTCATGCTTCAAAAATGCTACATTTATATGATCTCAATAAGTATTTACAAGTAAGTTCTAGAATAACAAACGCAAGATGGTATATTCACTCAAAAAGAATAAGGTTGACTTTTTTTCAATCCATTAAAAAGGCTCCAAAATCTTGCAAAAGAAAGGTAAAAATCACCATATAAAATCATGCTTTCAAAAATTAAAGATTAATTATAAAAGTCATAAGCTATAAATAATTAAACACAATCATATCAAGACAAGTAGTCTCATAAGTTCATGTTTAATCACTTAATAAAATTCAAAAAATTATCAAAGCTAAGCACTTTATTTAAAGAAATTTTTTTAAATTTTAGCAAAATTTAAGAAAACACAAAATAAAACAATAAAGATAATAGAATAACATTCTCTCACTCATACTTAATATTTCTTATTGTACTCAATATGACGGAGAGGTAAAATAACAAATAAGAAAATAAGGGATAAAATATTTTCTTCCAGATGCTTTGTTTTTCATGTTGAAGGTCTCATCATGCTAACTTAATAAGAAAAGAATTAGTAATAACAATGTTCTAAAATTAAAGTAAATAAAATAAATTGACATAAACATTGATTAGAAACTTAAATTGAAAATAGTAACTTAAAAAGTATTGAAATTAAAAAAAAATGAAAATGAAAATTAACATTACTTCATGTTTTGTCAAGAACAATCAAGGGCTTCTAAAGTTGGTGAGATGTGGAAGGATGGTTAAAAGGCTGCAGACTAATGACTTTGTAAAAGCTCAATTTGATGCATAACTTATGCATGATTGCGATTAATTTGGTCATGTAAAGCATTAATACAAGCTTTCATCATTGATTCAGTCCAAGAACGTTTTTCTTCATTCATTTCAACATTTAAATCAATGTTATCTTCTTCATCCTCCTTTTGTTCTTCTATAACTCTTGCTTTTTTAATGGAAGGCTCACCTCTTTCTTTAGTCTTTCCTTTATCAATAGAGCCAATCAAGACATATGAAGTTCCTTCTTTCCTTACCATTCCAATGCTTCTCAAGCTTTTTATATCAAGTCTATCATTTCCTTCCATCCTCATTAGGTTACAAACTCCTCTATGAAGCTTTTCACACACTCTCATTGTAACTGCTGTTACAATCCCTCTTGCACATATTTTTTCCTTTGATCTTTTGATTGTGTGATACAAATGATCAACTAACCAATACCTAGTACTAACTTTATTTTCTTTAAACATACACCACAAAAGGAATAATTTGTTACATTCTATCGCACCATTACTATCCCCTTTCCAAACAAAGTATAAGTCATAAACCTATGAATATATCTCATAGCAAGATCATTTAATTTAGTAGCCTTAGAATAATTAGAATTATAATCGTAAGTGGATGTTAACAAATATCAAGCCTCATTCTCATCCCAAATCTTAGGGATGTCCTTATATCCATTATTAGGAAATAAAAAATAACACTCAATTCAGTAATTGTAAGGGAATATGATTTTCTGAAAAGTTTGAAATGAAAAGAAGTACACAATTGACTTGGTAAAGAATCTCTTTCAACCATTACTATAGAGAGAAATTCTAAGATGAGATTCTCATATGAAAGTGGTTGAAGCACCGAAAATACCTCACATCCTATGTCCATCATGTATTATTAACATTTATCATATATTCCTAGTATGCCATAGCATCTACATCTAAATACCTAGAAGGAATTAATATTCTTTTAAATAAAGCCAAATACTTTGAACTCCTTTGAGTAGATTGTTGAATTGGAGAAGTATCCCTTGCTTCATGGTTCCTTGAAGAACTGCTACTCTTTTCTTCAAATTTAGTGGCTATTTAGCTCTAGGCATAGTTTTGGTATTTCATAGAAGTGATTTGAAGATTAATGGATTTTGGTGAAGAAGGGAAAGGGAGATTTCGTAACTCTTGAAAGAAAATTTTGGCAGAAAATATTTAGGTGAAAAAGATGTTGAGTTAGGGATTAGAAATGAAAGGTGAAAAAATAGAGTTTTATAGAAAATGAGGCAGGGACCGACTTGCCACTTCAAGGGAACATACTCATGCTAACCTAAACAAATTCTAAAAATAAGAGACAAAAGGCAACACGTCCTAAGAATTCCTCCCACACACGTTGACTTTTTAATCCTCTTTGTGTTCCAATTTGCCTATGCTACCTTTTTCTTGCATTTTTGCATTCCTAATTATAACACCCTTAAATGTAATTTATATAACCTTGAATATATGTTATTTAATCATCAATAAAGTAAGTTTAGACATTAGAACATCATACTTGCGTAATTTGACAAATCGCTAAAAATCGACCCAGTGGATAGGTAAGCACGTCGATGTTTTGATTAACAAACGAGTTCAAAATTTTAAATTTTTAATATTTTCATTAGACTCATAAGATGAAGAAATATAAGAAATATTATTTCAGAATTGAAATGGGATAAAAAGATAAATAGTTAAAAGTTTCGGGTTCAAAATGCGAATACGAGAAGTGTCGGAGGGAGGGGGGGATTGAATTAACTGAAAGTTAATTCATATAAATTCTATCTAATTCTTCATAAAATGGAAAACTCTCCTCCTTCCACCATTAAAGGTAGCCGAGTCTCCTCCACCAAAAATCTACCAATTTCATCCAAACTTCTGTAACACCTCAACCTAAACCTTACCTAAACCATTAGAGGGGCAAGTAAGGGGTAAAATTTTTCTTTCTTTTTGCATTGATAATGGCATGTGTTTATGCATGAAATAGATGGTTATACATGTTATTTGCATTAGTTTTAGGCATATAAGTGGTTCAGAGGTTGCTAGGACTTAATCGGGAAATTTTGAATTTTTGGTGAACTGGGGGCAAAATGGTCATTTTTCGCCTGTCGGATTTTAATGGATTTTATATCATATTTGGGAGTAGAAAAGAATTTAAATACTTGAAAATGGAATTATTTAATTTATTTGAGTATTAGTTTGAGAAATAAACCTGGCTGAAAAATGTTCCCGGCAAATTGTGCGATTTCGGTGTTTCGATTGCACTAAGGGTATTTTGGTCATTTCCTTTATATTATGGAGTTATAGAGTGTGTGCAATCCTAAGGTATTAGTTTAGGCTTGATTAAATCTAACCGTTGGATCAAATGATGAAAAATTGGATGGTTAGATGAGTAGGTTGCAAAGTTTCTATTCTAAGCTCAAAATATGGGATTATTGCTTTTGGTTTTGGATTTGGTGTGCTACATGTATGTGATACTCATCTTGGTTGAACTTGGATGGACCAATAGTATGAAAGTAAGAAGAATGGAAGGTTGGATGACTAGGATTCACCAAAACCACCATGAAACCTAAACCATTGAATCATACCTTTTGTATTTGGATATATATACAATTTGTCATCTTCTTCCTTAAGAAAATTTCAGCCAAAACTCCATTAAACCTCCATCTATATTTCGGACACACTGTATCCCACCCATTTCTTATTGTTTTCTTTCTATTTTTGGTAGAATTAGATATATTCTATCATCCTAAACACAGATCTAGCCTTAGATTTCAAAGAAAAATCCGTTAAGGCAACTAAATAATTCAAGGAAGATTTGGAAGAAAATTTGGTAAGTTGTTAGTTTCTAAATTCTAATGGTTCAATAATGTTTGTATGATGTTCCTTGTTAATATTTATGGATTAGAATTAAATTTGTATGGTTGGAATGCAAGTTAGAAGCTTGAAAACCTAATAGGAAGAACATTTGTTTAAAGTATGATACTTTTAATGTTTTTTATATGATGTATTTGATGTGAATCTATGGTTGAATAGAAGAAACAAACTCAAATGGATGGAATAGTGAGTTGGCCGAATTCATTAGGGTTTAGGGTTTGGTGTGCTTTTGATTGGTTTAGGTGTTTAATTGTTGAAATGAGTAGTATTTAATGTATATTTAATGAATTTATGATTGAATGTTGGAATAAAATCAATTTGGAATTGAGGTTGTGTTGGCCGAATTGAATGAATAAGAATAGAGAAGTGTAATTTTATGTTTATTAGGTTTGAATGGATGAATGTCATAAGTTTAATGCTTATAGATGTTGTTAGATGAAATGGCAATGGTTAAATGGTATGAATGTATAAGTTTAGATATGTAAGGAATGATTAAGTTGTGTGTTTGAAAGCTAAGTTGGAATATAATGTATGGTTAATGTGAAATGAGGAATTTAGTGCATAAGAGTTAGTAACATGTTATATTAGTGATGAATATGCATAATGTGATTTAAAAGAGATTATGGATATGAATTATTCTATAAAGGATTAAGTATAGTATGATTTGTGTAAAATGGTATTTATAAGGTATAGTATGGGTGTCTTGTGTAATTGGCATGTTTGAATGTTTGTTTATGTGAATTAAGTGATTTTAATAGTATATAGTCTTATCCGAGTGTTGTGTGTGGAAATAGGTGAACCGTCGAGAACTCCTGGTCGGAGCGCTGAGCGGCGAGCCGAGTAAGGGGCCCGAGTGCAATTTAGGGGGATTATTGGACTTTATGCATATCAGGTGAGTCCTTTTGTATATTCATGCATGATTTGCATCATAAAACATATAAAAAGTCATTTGGACTGATAAACTAACTTTTATTATTAAACAGTACCAAAAATGCAAATTGGCTCGTAAATAAGCCTGTCGAAACAACCTAAAACGACCTAAACTTTGTCTGACCATAAAATGGAAACCAAAAAGCCAATTGGGCCGCCACTTGGCCCAATCATCTATTCTCGTCCTAAGCTTCGAAATGGTACCTTATGGACCACCTAATTCTTTTGGTAACATAGTTAACCAAAAAGTACCTAAAAATTCCAAAACGGACCCGTAATTTGCAAGCCAGTTGCGACAGCGCAACTGGTTATCCCCGGGCCAAATTTTGGTAATTTTCCAACTTGCTCTATTTTTCTTTATATATATGTATTTGATCATTCTATGTTTATATAAGATCTATTTGAGTTATATTTATGTTATTTTTATTATATATAGAGGCATTCTCATATGATATGGTAACAGAGCTATTTCGATGGTATAGCGGGTGAAACCATCGACCGTGTGCACACTGATTTTTACAGGCCTCAGTTAGAGGGGGATGACGTACTCTAGCTATAGGAGCCGATCACTCTTACGAATGGTTGGATTGAGCACTAAGGGTGCTGAAGAGTGTTGTATCAAAAAAAAGTTATAATTGTGCTAAATCAGTACAATTGTACCTTTCATAGTACCCAAACCTGTTCTATCATATGTGCATTGACTCATTCATTGAATAATTAATGTTTCTTTATTTGATATTATATTATATATGAATATTTTCATGGGTATTAAATGGATATGGATCTGGATACCATTTTGGATAGAATCTAGATGATTACAGAGATTTTTATAGCAACATGGTTACAGATAGTTATATACATAAATACACAGTTAATAATATTGTTAATTATTTATGATATTATATGTATATATATATTATTATATGAGTATATATATATATTGTTATATGAGTATATATATATATATATTGTTATGTATACAGATATTTACTTTATTATCCATTTACTATTTTATAATGTTATATATTTATATATTGTTATGTAAATAGATATTTGTTTTATTACTCATTTATTGTTATATATTGAGTTTCCAAACCACATCTGATTATCCATTATTCCATGATCATTTACTGCATTTATATACATTCGGATTCACTGAGTATTTTTATACTTACCCCCTTCATTGGTTAATATTTTCAGGTTTGCAGTGAGGCACGCATTCCATTGGCAATCCGTACTTCCGCCTTGGAATAGTAATAGTTGTTTATGTAAAATTCTAAATTCCAAAAGTATATGTAAATAATTGTATAGTATAGAAATTCTATGGTACTGAAATTTAAGAGTAGCATACATATATGTTTGTGCTTGCATTTTATAGAATTATATAAGAATTGTATTGTGAATATATTTATGACATAATAATTGTAAATATTGATGGATATGCAAAGGTGCTTGAGTTGAGTTGATATTGGAGATCCAGAGTGATCATTGATTGGAAATAGTTGATGTAATATTTATTAAAAGTGTTTTATTTGCATGTTTTCAGTTGGGCATACTCCTTATCTAAAGGAGATGCTGCCCAAATTTTTATGGAATTATTAAGCTATTATGAGCTTGTTATTGTGTTGCATGCCATATAGATAGTTAATTGGGTTCTTCGTGGTACTGGTCGTTTCTACATCACCCATACCCTACCCTAAGACCGTCGCGACTCCCCGGTTGGGTCGTGACAGTGTAGTAGTGGGATTAATGTGATTTTGGATATGTTGGAACTTAATATGTCTAATTTAAGTAGGAAAAATAATCATAGCAATTGGATAGGTATAGATGAGATATAGACAAAAATGTCAGGACTGCCATAATAGGAACTTGAATGGAAATTGTTAAGCAAAACTCTAATGTTGAAGATTATAAGGACATTGATTAAATGAAGTATAGGACTAATTAATGACATATAAATAAGTTCTAATTGTGTGCTTAATTGACATATAGTTTCAAAGGTGATTGATGAGGATGTACTTGGAAAGTCTAAGTAAAGAAGAAAAGCAAGTTATAAAACTATATAGTAAGGTGAGTAATGTATACATCATTATGTATATCCATGTCTTGATTTGTTGAACCAATGAACATATTTCCTTCTTGATTAAACTCCACTTGCTATTGTTGATCATCCTTTGATTTTCCACAAGATTGAAATCATCTATATTCATTGATTGTTATTGATACTGAAATGCCTATTGTGCTTGATTGACCATGTACCAAAATGTTTCCAAAAGTATGCACACTAAGTGTTTAACTAGATACCATGATGTTATTGCTAATTAGATTCCTTTGTATCAAATAAAGAAACTGATACATGATTAATGAAATGCATTGACATTGATTGACAAGTAAGACCATGTGTACCGATCGAATGTCATTGTACCGTAATATTTCCAAAGAATGCTTGATGTTGTTATTGATTTCCATTGGCCTATTTATATGTGGATTTGATAGAGCTTCCTCACCGACGGGGTAGTGGGTAAATACCATCGGCGTTTTGCACAATGACGTCTATAAAGTGTTTACCCTAGCTAGAAAGAGACTTGTCCTAGCTGTGAGGTCTGGCCCACCTTACATAATTTACATGCTAATGATATGTGTTCATGGCCCAAAATCTGTCTCTTCAACATGTGAATAAGAAAAATAAAAAAAAATGTGATTCCTATGCCAACCTTAATCCTTGTTGATTACCATTGGTATACATTCCTTCATCTATCGTTTTTTATCATTGATATTATTATTACCTGTTCCAAATTCCAAATGGCATTTTGTGTAAAATTCGTTAGCCTTTGACATGTAAATGTGAAATACTTATATCCATTCATTGTATTCATTGATACTTAACCTCCATTGATATCCTTTATTATCATATAC
>CANXYC010573821.1:0-11262 GCA_948193065.1 Aleurites moluccanus | reverse complement strand
CTTCATGAACTCCCCAATAGAGACTCCTCCCTCTGGAATAACCCTGTGTACTCTGTCCCCCTGTACCACTGCTGGTCCCCTCTGAACTACTGGTGGCACTACAGGCTGTACCACTGGTTGTACTGGAGGTGGTGGTGGTGGTGGCTGTACCCCTGCAGGCTGTGCTGCAAACTGATCCCGGATAGTCTGTAAGATCTCTCGTCTCATATCCTACATCTCTTGCCTCCAGGGTGCCTCACCCCTAAAATCATAATCCGATTGCCTCTGTGACCTGGATGGCTCTGACTAAGACCCCAACATGGCTGATGCATTAGAAGCAACCTCTGCCTCCTCACTGGACTCATGATACTCCTCTCTCTGAACAGGCCTAGCTCTCCTCTCAGCCATACTACCCACTTAACAAATCAACACATAAAAGCTACCTAAATCACGAGAATATCAATGACTCGACATAACCTTTCTTGTGATAAAATTACCAAGTAATTAAATCTTTTTGTCCTAGATGTTTCGATTGAATACAAGTCATGGAATATGTCATACTCGCATAGTTTAATTTTTATATTTTTGATATCTAAATAGACTCCTAAATCAAATGACATTAATATCACATATCGACTCATTGGAACATGACTATACATTTTATGTCTCACTCAATCAAATGACCCAAAGACATCACTCCTCTTGCACAGGAGAGACAAATCCTATCTTGATCACTCAATATCCCTCTACATAATTTGTGGCATATCCAATTACTGTTTTTATAGTACATCCTGTTACCGAAAATGTTTAACAGTATCAAGATATACAATTCCTTATGTTGAGATATTTGATTATCTCAAATCAAAAGATCATATTATTATTATCAATATGAGAAATACTTATGACACTTATACAATAATTTATGTAGTATTTTTATGGTGGGTTAATTTAGTACATAGTTCTCAAACACGTACTTATGTGTTGACTTGATATCTCATATCTATTACCATTATCATCAGTCACTATATACACTAATCTCGACGTATTATTAATATCCCATTTCACAATAATACTTAACTAGAGATGATTTTAGAATATCTTATTTTAGGGGCATTATTATAATAAATTATATTATGCAGTTATTCAAATAATTATAATAATAAAAGCCATAAATATATAAATCATGATATAAAATGTATTAAAAATAATCATTTAATGATTGATTTTTAGGACACAAATCTAACAAAAATTAATTAGAAAATGATAAAAAAAAAAAAAAAAAAGGAAAAACATGCTTGTAATGTTAATATGCTTAAAGAGATGTTTTAGTTTGTAATTTTAATATTTATTTGTTGTCATAAGTGGATGAAAAAATTTTAAGAATAAAAAATATATTTCATATGCAAGGATGAACACATAAATTTTAAAAATAAATATTATGATAATTAAATAAATTATTTAAAAAAATAATAAAAAGCATTATAAATATATTTTAATTAAAAATAACCAAAAGTCATTACAATATTATTGAAAAAGTAAATAAAAAAATTGTGAAAGAAAATAAAGGAAAATTAGAAAGAAAGCATAAAAAAAATAATTAAATAGCATTTTATGAGGGATTAAATAGTGAATCTTTTAAAATTTAATAATTATTTAAGTAATTTTATAAAATTTTCAGAGATTAAATTATAATTTAATCTAAAAAATTTTAAAAATTTAGATGCACTTGTCACCTATTTTTATGTGGATCCGTCTCTGTCTATCGATGAAATTTAACAATATGATCATAGAATTATATTCAGAATGGCTTATTCAAGCTAAATAAGGATCCACAAGAGGGGGTTTAACTGGGAAGTAGATGCTTTAGCTCAACAAATACTTAATCAGACTTAGATTTTCAATGTATTTCTTTTGTTTTTGTAAAAAGAGTGCAAATTCAGTGGCAGACTGGATATAAAAAAAAAATACAGTATGCATGTATACTCATTTTCAGTCTATGTAATTTTTTTTATACATCTGTTAAGCATTTTTAAATGAATGAATTCTATGATAAATTATTAAATAAAATAAGTGTTTATTTATTTTATTTATATTAAAAATTAAATTCATGTATGATTAGAATAAATATTTATTAATATAAATTTATTTTTATATTAATAAAATAAATATACTCGTGTCTTATTTATATCTTTTCTCCAAGTTTATTTAAAAAAAATAAAAATCAGCATCTCTGGGTGGGTAGGTGTGCTTTTAAATGCTTAAATAAAGGACATAGGATGCTAATTAAACATATACAACTTGGATTTAGGCAAAAAGGCTCAGTCCAATCTGAAAAGCAATATTTTTTTTTAATTAATTTTTCAATTTTTGAGGAAAATTGTATTGGTTCATCAATTAGGTATAACAAGTTTGATTTAAAATTATTATTGAGGGACTGAAAGTGTGTTAACTAATTTATCCCGAGATTCTATATATCTCTGCTATATGCTTTTTCTTAATAAAAATTGAGATAAATAACTTTATTTTTATTCGACATATTTTATAATTATTATTTTCAAATAAAATTATATTTTAATCTGTATAAATAATTTTATTTTAAATTAAAATAAATTTTCAATTATAATTTTATACTTGTAAAAATTTATTTTCAATGAGCATAAACAATTATATTTTTTATGGATATATCTTTTTAATTATGATACTTTTAATTAAAATTACAATTTTAGAAATAAAATTTGATGGTGATTTAGATGGATTTATTTCATCGTAGCTAAAAAAATCTTATTAATTTATATAAATTTTTTTATTTAATATATTTAAATCTAAAATTTTATAAAAAAAATTCATTCCACTCATACAAATTTAATTTTTTATATAGAAAATTTTTATTGACCTACTTACATCCAATTTTTTATATAAATTTTTTATTATGAATTTCAACTTATTTAGAATTAATTTTCTGATTTTATCTTTAATCAATTTAAGACGGCATAAATAATTTTATAATTAACCAATTAAAAAGTAGACTTAATATAATATGTATAAATTGGCTTGTAATACTACTTTTAAAAAATTAAATAAATAAATAATTGTCTCAACTTGACAAATGGTTTTATTGTATTTCTTGACGGTGTTCTTAATGGATTAAACAAAAATATCATATCATGAATAATAATCAAAACCAATTTTATATCATTAAAATTTTTTCTTGTTTTTGGTTGTTTTGTGACTAATGGAATCTGATCGCTTCAGTGAATCCATTGATGATTCCCATATGGAGATTTCGTCATGTCATCTACTTCAATTCCTCTCTAATATAATATACTTTAGATTACGCACTTAAAAGGTAAATAACTTAATTAATTTGAAAAGGGGGCACTTAAAATTTTAAGTAATGAAAGACTTTGAGAGAGGGGAAAAAGGTTTTTTTTTTAGAGGTTCCCTTTTGTTTTTAATGGCAAAAATTATCTTATAATTATTTATTAAAAGATAGACTGACAGTAAATATATAAAATAAATATTATTTTATAATTAAATGGATTGATGAATTTTTAAAAGTATTTTACCATTAAGTATTATTTTTATGAATAAATATCGATAATAAAAAAATTATAACCATCAATAAATCATTTGTTTATTATTACATTAATCATATTTAAAATTATGGGCTCTCGGGTTTGATTTTCAATCGGAGTAAAACTTATTATATTAAGCACTAAAATATTTTTTTTCTATTTTATAAGTATTTTTAACATATTTTTTCAATAATTCTTGCACTCTTTTCTTTTATGTATGTGATGATCATTTTTAATTTTTTTTAATTAAAATAACTTGAAAGCTTTAATATTATAAATAAATATTATTTAAACTAATTAAAATATGTGATTAAATTAAGATATTTTGTGAAATTAAGAAACAAAATAATTGAATAATTTTAACTATTCTTTTTTTTATTAGGAAAATAATTTTTTTATTTTTATAATTCTCGTTATTATAGAATTATCAACATATTTATCAATGGCAACAAGAATGAGAAATATTAACTCATACACTTCTAATGTTATGGAGAAATATTGATGGACTAAAATATATTTTTAATCAAAAATATTATAAAAATTTTTCCTAATGATAAAAAAAATATAAAAATTTTATACATTTTTTTAGTTTTGTTCAAAAACTTTTAATTTTATCAAATTTTGTCATAATTTGTAAATTTAATTAAAATTGTGTTTACATAATATAAATTAACTAAAGTTAAAAACTAATATTATATTCATAATTAAAATAAACTAATATATATATATATATATATTTATATTTATCTCTATTAAACTTTCATCTATATTCCTTTTCTATTTGTTTCTAGTAATTATTTCTTTCATAAATTATGGATCAATCAATTATTGCATTAGATTTTGAGATTAAAGATAAAGAGAAATATAATTTTTCCTTTTTATTCTGAAATGTAAGTTATGGTATAGAAATGAAAAGAGTTTAATTTTAAATTAAAAAGAAAAAAGGAAAATATTTAAAAAAAATTAAATATTAATATAATTATTTTCTTTCAATTATGAATATAATATTATCTTTTGATTAAAATTTTATTAATTTTCTTAATATGATTGTGCATGATAACAACCTAAAAAGTAATACCTAATACTAAAAAAAAATAATTATCTAATAGTATGGTAAAAATAATTTATAAATAAACATTACATTTAAAATTTAATTAATAAATAGAATAAATCTCCTTAATAAGAAATTATTAATTGGTAGAGAAATGTTTTCCACATGAGTATGTGGACATGGATTGGATATAAACTGCCAAACACAAGTGCAGGGGTTGAGGGCATAGTAGTCTCTCATATGGGATATTTTGATATTCTAAAAAATTTTTAAAAATTATAAATTGATAATATTTTATTTAACGAATCAAATAATATATATTTTTTTAAATAAAAATAAAATAAATAATAAAAAATATATTATAAATTTTATATATTTTTTACATTAAATTTAATGATAAAAATTTAATATATTTATAATAATTTTTTATTATTTATTTAATTTTTGTTTAATATAAAAAATAAATTATTAAATTTATTAAATAAAATATTATTAAATTATAATTTTTATTTTTTTTTTAAATATAAAAATATCTCACATAAATACTATTATACATGGTTTCCTAAAAAAAACAAGCATATCATTAAATGATGGGTATATATGCTTTGCTTGCGCTTAAAACTTTGCATGCCCATCATCAACAACTTAATTAATTAATTAATTAAAAGAAACGCGTTTTGTGATAATTTGAGCAAAATCTAAACATCAAATAACAACAAAAAGTCCACATTAGATCCTTTACAGTTGTCAGAAGTCAACAGTCAGAAACCAAACTCTTACGAACGCATACTGTCCCTCTCTATTTCGAGGGGCATTTCGGGAATATGAAATAAAACTACCGTTATAGAATGACGTCGTTTTTCACAGTAGACTTTCAGGTAAAACGTTGTCGTTTTACACAGCCGAGTCCATGAACCATAACGTGTACATGTATGCACGTTATCAAGAAGTCTCTCTATCTATGCCAGAGAAACAGAAACAAAATAAAAAAAAAAATTATTTTAATTAGCAAAAATAAAAATAATAAACAAAATCATTTTTTGGAAAAAGGAAAAGAAGAGAAAAGATTGACTAAAAAAGAAAATTTATATTAAAAATAAAAAACCAGATGTAGCAGAGGATTTTATCTTATCATATATATTGAAGAAGAAGAAATTTAATATCAGGTGGTAATTTGATGATTTTTGTTAATAGCATTATCTTGTTGGAGTTTTTGTACATGAAAAAGCAAGAGATTGGGCGCCTTCTTTTTTATGTGAAAGGGCGAGAAATTCACGATTGTGATCAAGAATTGGATCGTATCGATTCTTTGAAGAAAATCGCTATCTGGGTAGGAGGGCCTTTTGCAAAATCACCACCTCCCCTTTTGTCACGGATTCATTTGACTTACGTGGCGCCAGTTCCTTGATTGTGATGTTATTATTGTTGTTGTTGATGAGGTAACTTTTGTTTCTCTATTAGAAATTTGTATCAAAATGAAAAACTTCTTGTAGGAAAGATATATTTATATCTTGGTGTTGTTTGGGATATTGGTTTTTTATTTTATTTTTTAATTTCATTGAATATAGTTGGAGAGGACAGGTGGTTGTTTGTTGGTTTATTGAAAGAACATTTTTGTTCATCCATCGAGATAGTTTTTCGTGGTTTTATACAGTTTTGAGTTCTTGTGCTTTGAATTTAGTAACTGTAGTTTCTGATTGCCATTTCTTTTTTCAAAAGAAGTTGAAGGATAATATTGAGGTATAATTGAGGTTTACAAGAGGAGACAGTGGTTTTAAAGAAGATTTAATATTTGGATTTTTTAGAGAAAGTAGGAGCTGCTACGCTGATTGGCTTTTGATCATTTGAAGTTTTAGTATTGGAGTTCGTTAATAATAGCAGCAAAGTTTTGTTTTGGTCTCTGTTTGGATTTTGTTTTTAGATTGAAGCTGAAATTTTTGAGATAAGGTTTATTGAGGGTGGCAAATGAGTATAGCATGATGAATGGGGCTGTAAGGATTGTTTGTAGATGGATTCTCCTGACAAGACATTCTCTGAGCTAGTTGGGATATTCAAATCTTGGATCCCTTGGCGATCTGAGCCACCGAGTGTGTCAAGGGATTTTTGGATGCCCGATCAGAGTTGTAGGGTATGCTATGAATGTGATTCCCAGTTCACAATAATCAACCGTAGGCACCATTGTCGAATTTGTGGCCGTGTTTTCTGTGCCAAGTGTACAGCCAACTCAGTTCCTGTCCCATCTAGTGATCCAAGGACTGCACGGGAAGAGTGGGAGAAAATTCGGGTGTGTAATTATTGTTTCAAACAATGGAAACAGGGGACAGCTACTTCTGATAATGGAATCCAGGTTCCCAGCCTGGATCTTAGTAGTTCACCGTCAGCAGCAAGTTTGGCCAGCTCTAAATCCAGTGGCACTGCTAACAGTAGTAGCTTCACTCTTGGCTCAATGCAATATTCAGTTGGGCCCTATCAACGAGCTCAACAAAGTGCAGTTCTTGGTCCACGTCAAACATCTGGAATGGAAGCAAATTCAGGTAAACAAAAGGAAGTAGTATCCGGAAGGAGCAATGGCCTTGTTGAAGATGCAGGCTATCAATCTCCAGACCAATATGCACTTTCTATGAGCAGGTTCGATAATTCATCTCCTGTTAAGCCTTCCTTGGGCTGTTATTGTCTAGTGAGAAATACATAGCAATATAACAATCAAGTACACATTTTTGTTAATGCATGTAGGTTGCAGAAACTGACATACCATTTATCAAATACTGAAATTGCAGCTTTTGAATGTCATAAAACATGCATTTGTTTGGAATAGCTGCTGAATACTTTATTATCATGCGAGATTAGATGTTGCAATTGCATTATATTTAGTATGTCCCCCCACCCCCCCCAAAAAAAAAATATACAAGTGGTACATATGTAAGATGGTTTTGCTAATATAATAATCAGCAGTTATTTGATGCTCGGTTATTGTTTGGCACCAGGAGTGATGATGACGATGATGACTATGGTGTGTTTCGGTCTGATTCTGAAACAAGGCACTTTCCCCAAGTCAATGAATATTTTCACCAAGTTGAGTTTGATGACATTAGCAATGATGAAGGATCACATAAACCTCATCTTGATGGAGAAAATATTGACTCGAAAAGTTTAAGCAGCTCTCCATTAAACCATAGTTTTGGTTCACATGGTTTGGAAGGAAGGCCACAACCTGTAAAAAAGGATGAGCATGATATGTATGATGAATGTGAGCCGCCTTCCCCTGTGTATCCTAGGGAAAACAGTGATACTGAACCTGTGGATTTTGAGAACAACGGACTACTTTGGATTCCACCTGAACCAGAAGATGAAGAAGATGAGAAGGAAGTTGGTTTGTTTGATGATGACGATGACTACGATGATGGGCACGCAGCTGGAGAGTGGGGACGATTACGCTCCTCAAGCAGCGTTGGAAGTGGAGAATTTCGTAATAGAGATAGGTCAAGTGATGAGCACACGAAAGCCGTGAAGAATGTGGTTGATGGGCATTTCAGGGCTTTGGTAGCTCAGCTATTGCAGGTTGAGAATATTCCTGTGGGTGATGAAGATGATAAAGAGAGCTGGTTGGAAATCATTACATCTCTGTCATGGGAGGCTGCTACACTATTAAAGCCAGATATGAGCAAAGGTGGAGGAATGGACCCTGGAGGATATGTAAAAGTAAAATGCATTGCCTCTGGACACCGCTGTGAGAGGTAGTTGCCACAATTATTTATGTTGTCCATGCATGATACAGCATGTTCTTTCATTTTGCATTCTTAGACAAGACTCCGTTGTGAGTTTTCTTATAATAGATTATCACTGAGAAAAGCTACGGCATTGCTCTTAAAATTGGTTTTGGACTTGTTACATAACTTTGGTTCAAATTTGTTTTGCTGTTGGAAAGTGGAAAGTGGAAACTGAGTTTCTGAAAAAAAATTCATGGTAAGTGGTAGCCCTTGAAAGAACATGAAAAATTTGCGCTAGAATAACCATGATTCTGCTAAGCACATATTGAAAACCAATTATGCGACTCCAACATTTCGAAGTAAATGGCTCTCCCTGTTGGTGTCACATTAGTGAACAACACAATTTGATAATTTCACAATCATGGAGAAAGCATAAGGAGATTGGTCTAAGAATTGATGCGTTAATTGCAATAAAAACTTTTTTCTTCTAGCTCTGGTAGGTGCATCATTGCTCAACCGGAAACTTTCTTTAAGGATCTTTTTTTTTCTTCCTTCTATCATCGGATAATGGAAATGGCAAGTTGAAATCTTTTCATAAAATAAATGAACTGGCGCACATTAAGCTTATGCAATTGTATTAGAATCTATAACTGGTATTTGCTTATCACAATGAATCTTGTTTTCTTCTCCTCTTTTTTGTTGCAGTTTTTCTAAGTTGATTTTCTTACTTGCCTTTTGTTGTTTCTTCTTTAGTATGGTGGTCAAAGGAGTTGTTTGTAAGAAAAATGTGGCTCATCGCCGGATGACATCAAAAATAGAGAAACCTCGATTATTGATCCTTAGTGGGGCTCTTGAGTACCAGCGGGTATCTAACCACTTGTCAAGTTTTGATACTCTGTTACAGCAGGTTGTGATCCTTTTTGCTTCTCTATGGTCAAAAGCAATTATATTTATGTCCTTGAACTTTTTCACTTGTTTTCTCTTCTTCCTCATGGGCTTGTTTTCTTCTCTAGGAAATGGACCATCTAAAGATGGCAGTGTCAAGGATAGATGCACACCAACCTGACATTCTTTTGGTAGAGAAATCAGTTTCACGATTTGCACAGGAGTACCTTCTTGCTAAAGACATCTCTCTTGTTCTCAATATCAAGAGGCCACTTTTAGAACGCATAGCCCGTTGCACGGGTGCTCAAATAGTTCCTTCAATTGATCATCTCTCTTCTCCAAAGTTGGGCTACTGTGACTTGTTTCATGTGGAGAGGTTTTTGGAAGATCTTGGTACTGCTGGACAGGGTGGGAAAAAAATGGTGAAGACATTAATGTTTTTTGAGGGCTGTCCAAAGCCACTGGGTTTTACTGTAAGTCCTTGAAACTTCCAATTATAGAGAATACAATGATGATGATGAGATATTTTGTATTATCTTATGTCGAGTAGACAATGTTGAAATTTTTGGCTGATGCATGATCAAGTTTGCCAACATATGCCAATTCATGCTTCATCTCTTTTTGGAGATATTTTTATGCTTGGCCTGTTCTCTTAACAGCATGGAACTATACAAATTGTGAAGCTATGCCATTCATACATCATCTTATTGATCTTGTAGAGTACTTGGACATTGATCAGATGGGTCTACTAACGAGTTGTATTCATCTCTTTTGTTTTCATTTGTTTCAGATTTTACTTAGAGGTGCTAATGGGGATGAGTTGAAGAAAGTGAAACATGTAGTCCAGTATGGAGTTTTTGCAGCATATCACTTGGCTTTGGAAACATCTTTTCTTGCTGATGAAGGGGCGTCTCTACCAGAACTCCCATTGAACTCTCCAATAACAGTGGCGCTCCCAGACAAACCTTCAAGCATTGAGAGATCTATATCAACTGTACCTGGTTTCACTGTTCCTTCCAATGAAAAGCCTCAGGGACTGCAAACTAGTAGTGAACCACAAAGATTCAACAGCATCCCTATTACATTTATTGACTCAACGATCAGTAGTTCTTCTGTTGATCAAGTTGAAATTCAACCACTAGCTGATGGTCCTACCTCTCATTCTACAGCTGCCACTTCATCTTTCATTAATTCAACTGCAATTCTCTCTACTGTTCCTTCTACAGTGAAAGTTGTTTCAGATTCTTACTGTACTTTTGAGAAGAAAAATAAAATGGGATGTGGAGGTTCTCTGATATCAGAAATAACTGCAGTCAACAACAGGGTGGCTGCGCTGAGTGATCATCTTACTGTTAATGGATTTGGGCATTCAGAAGATATTATGGAAAAACATTCCCATAATGATCTTAGTGAAATGGTTCCAACCCAACGAGAACATAAAAATAATTTTGAGGAGCTGGGACTTTTGAAAGAAGAATTTCCTCCATCACCTTCAGATCATCAGAGCATTTTGGTTTCCTTATCTTCCCGGTGTGTGTGGAAGGGGACTGTTTGTGAAAGGTCTCATCTTTTCCGAATTAAATACTATGGTAGCTTTGACAAACCTTTAGGCCGGTTTTTGCGAGACCATTTATTTGATCAAGTAAGTTTTTTTTTTCTTAGATTTGTTTATCTTATGTTTATAAAATATGGGTATGCTTTAAAACTAACACTAATTATTTTTTAGAGTTACACTTGCCGTTCTTGTGAGATGCCATCAGAAGCACATGTTCATTGTTACACTCATCGACAAGGCACTCTTACTATATCTGTTAAGAAGTTATCAGAAATACTCTTACCAGGTGAAAAGGATGGAAAGATCTGGATGTGGCACAGATGCCTGAGGTGTCCCAGGACTAATGGTTTTCCTCCAGCTACACGGAGGGTAGTGATGTCTGATGCTGCTTGGGGTTTATCTTTTGGGAAATTTTTGGAACTCAGTTTTTCAAACCATGCAGCCGCAAGCAGGGTGGCAAGCTGTGGTCATTCTCTGCATAGGGATTGTCTTCGTTTCTATGGGTATTTT
>CANXYC010573797.1:0-19413 GCA_948193065.1 Aleurites moluccanus | reverse complement strand
CCTAGCAAAACTTCTTTCAAACTCAATTTCCCTCTCCGGTGATAAACTTGATAATTCCTCAGGAAATACATTCACAAATTCATTTACCACAGGAATATGAGTAATATCAGAATCAGTTGCCCGGGTATCCACTACATGTGTTAAATAAGCTTCACATCCCTTTCATAACAGTCTTCTTGCTCCAATGGCTGAAATTACATTCGCCGTCACCCCCATTCTCTCACCCTGATACACAAAACTCGACTTTCCTTTTGGTTTAAATTCTATTTTCTTTTCATAACAATCAATAGAAGCTCAATTATGTGATAACCAATCCATACCCAATATAATATCCAGTTCTAACACTAGTAATTCAATTAAGGTTACTGGTATGTTTCTCCCCTCAATTCCCACTCTACAGTTTCTGTACTCTCTATCTACCACAATAGTGTCTCCTAAGGGTGTGGAAACCTCTAATGGCATTTCCATTTGACTACTGTCCATTCCCAATTTGTTCACATAAGTAGAAGACACAAAAAAGTGGGTAGTACCAGTATCAAACAAAACTCTAGCCAACTCAGTTTGAATTAAAACTATACCTTCCACAGTTGTGTTAGATGCTCTTGCCTCCTGCTCATTAAGGGCGAATTCTCTGCCCTGACCTCTGCCTGAGGATGGCTAAGAAGAACCCTTTGCAATACTTTGGCCTCTACCTCTACTTACTGGGGGCCTATAGATACCCTGAGTCTGCTGAACTGTAGGTTGTGAGAATGCAATAACTCTCTGCTGACCCTACTGACCTACGGTGAGTGGACAGTCTTTAATAAAATGGCCTTACTGGCCACATCTCAAGCAAGCCCCCGTCAACCATCGGCATTCACCAGAATGTCGTCTGCCATAAGTCCCACATACAGGAGTATTATGTAAGGACTGATCTGTTTGATGTACACTAGTAGATGCTTGAGGAGTTGATGAAACAACCTCAGATCTACTCTTCCTTCTACCCATACTAGCTACTACCTGGCTCTGTGAAGGCCTAAAACCACTCTATGCAGGCCTACTCTGATAGCTTTGTTCTTCTGTCTTCCTTTGAATGCTTTGTCCTCTATTTCCATCTCTTCTTCTCTGCTCTATCTTTGTCCTCTCATCTTTATAGTTTTCTTCCATTTGAGTTGCGCTATCAATCAACTTTGTTAAGGATGTGAACTCCACTGCTAACAGTGAGTTGTGGAGGAAAGCATGCAGCCCTCTTCTGAACCTATGGATCTCCGTAGCTTCATTAGGAACAATTTGTCTAGCAACTTTTGCTAGCCTTAAAAATTCCTTAGCATACTCCGGTGCAGTCAAATTTCCCTGCTCTAATCTTTCAAATTGTATCATATGTTTGCTCTTTTCTCCCTCTATAAGGAAATCATCAAGCAGAGCCTGTTTAAACTCAGCCCAGGAAGGCGAATTATCTTCATACAACTGCTCCCCAATGTGCCTCTCAAATCAGTCCCAGGATCTATCCTTAAGCAGTAAACCAATCAACTCAATAGCCTTGATATCAGAACAAGGAAACATCTTCACCACCTTTTCTAGGTGATCTAGGAAAGGGCTAGGGTCATCTCCCTGCTCACCTCTAAACTCCGGTAGTCTAAGTTTTAGAAAACTAAATATAGTAACTCCCTCTTCATCAATAATCCATCTAACCATCGGTGCTATAAGTGGAAGCACAGGAGGTGGCACTGCTACTGGTGGAGGAACTACAGGTGCTGGGGGTGGTTGTGAACACTCATTTTTTGCACCCGCCGGACTCGTGCCTAGCCAATCGGCACTTATCGAAACCAAACCCACACACTGGCAAACTCAAAAACTGTCAGAACTAGGTTTGGGCCTCGGTTGCACCCTCAAGGGAAGACGTTGCTGCCCTCCCTAGTGGGCGGTGCCGCCGCACACTCCGGCGGTACCGCCGCCCCCCTCCGGTGGCAGTCCCCTTCCCTATAAATAGAGACCCCCTCCTTCATAATTGTGGACCCTGAAATCTCTTGAAGTCAATTTTTCCTTATTGGATTTCTTTTATTCTCTCTCATACACCGATTTCTTCTTATTTCTTAAACTCTCTTTGAGTTTAAAGAATAATCAATTTGGGGCATATGGAGCCCATTTTCTTTAGTTCTCTTTGAACTAAAGAAGAACCAAATATGGGGCTTGTGGAGCCTAAAAATCATTTTTAATATAAAATCACTATGTTGGTTTGTTTGTTTTCCTTTTTGACAGGTAAAAAGGTAATCCGACCATCAATCCAACTGGGCTTCAACTGATCCAAAGTGGAATCCGATCCGGAAGGACAATCTGACCGTCGCCTTCTCAAAAAGCAAAGGAGAAGGTATCGTCTCCTAACTTTTTCTATTTCTGATAGAGCATCAAAATAGGCTAATCTCCTTTATTTTGGTAGAGCATCAAAATAAAGAGTCCAAAACATGATAAGTTAGGCATAAAAGGGAGAACTGCGTGGGTTTTGATTCCCATTCAATGGGATACGCAGGCAAGCTACATAAGGGCTTCAAATCTAAAAAGATTAAAGCGATCTCTTTTCTTTCTTTACTGCTTTATTGAATGTATTATTCGGGGAATATGTGATCGACCTAGAACTCATAAGGGCTAGAGTTGATATCCCATATTTTGAAATTCTTGAATTGTAATAATTTAATTATCGCTCTCTTAACTGCTTTACTGCTTTATTTTCATATAACCTTCTCATGCATCCATATATCTCATCTTTCAAACTACTCATGAAAATGCTTTAAATCAAGGTTAAAATTAGAAGCCAAGTTCAACCGAAAACCTAGTCCCCGAATCCTCTTTGGTTTCAAAGACTAGTGCACTTATATTTCCTTTGGGATAAAATTAGAGTCAAAATGGGTTTTTACCTTAAATTTTTCCAACAAAAATAACTTAAGGTGGCGACTTCAAAACGTCAAAAATCATTTTCAAAAGTCGCTAAGGTCGCCTTCTCCATGAGAAATCATCCTTAAAATTGAGAGCATCCTCGATCCCTTGGATCCGCGGGAGGAGGTGCTTGGGCGAGGCATCACAGCTGGTGACTCCACTGGAGACAAACTTTTTTTTTCAAAAGTAAAAAAGGACTACCAATTGGTTGAAAATATTTTCAAAAGTGACTTTTTTACTTGGCTTTTAGTTTAACTTTAATTTTCATGCATCATTATATCACCAGTTACAAAATTCAAACCTTTAGATGGCGAGTAGCATTGATCCGACAACTTTCTTTAAGTATGTTGGGAGATAGCAAAAGCATCCAGCCCGCGACGAATCTTCAAATCCTTTTTGAAGTGTAACGAGCAGTCGTATTGTTGGACCCACGTGAAACTTATTATTTCACATGTGGTTAGTTATATTCACTTCTCTAGTGTGACGGGTACCCTATAAACCAAACCACCTAGCCTTCATATAAATAAACATTAGACCTTAGACCTTAAGGCCCATGAGCTATGATAATGTTTAACTGTCATCATGAACCAATTTTTACATATGCATAACCATGCATACATGCACAAACATGCATTCATGCATTTGTGGACTAAGAGCCAAAGAAGTCAATGGTAAAACCAAAACCCACAAACTCTCAAACCTCACCTAGATTAGGTCTTTTTTTTCCCTATCTTTGCTTAGGTTTTGTTTGGACCACCATGACCTGATTTAGGGTATTTTCTTTTCAAAGGTACAGATGGAGGGAGCAGTACCCGGCATGGAAGCAGTAGAAACACTTTTAGCCACCCTACTCAAGAAACAAGAGGATAACTTTCATGTTGCTCTAGACCATGCCCTTAACACACAACGCATCCTCACTGAGGTGAAAACAATGATAGGTCAAGGATCAAATACCCATCAAACTAATACCCCTGATGCATCTTCATCCCTTCTGCCAAATCCTGTTATTAATCTAACAAATAGTAAGAAAGCTCTAGAAGTTGACATTCCTCCGGTCACCAATCTGAATAGTCGAACCTCTCCATCCTCCTCCCTGAATCTTTTTCATGGAGGAGAAAGCTCCAACCTGGCCGAAACGAAGAAATTAATGGAAAAATTTGAAGCTATGGAAAGGCTTCTCAAAAACATTAAAAAGTATGAGGATCTCATAGATATGGATGCTCTTACTCTTTTTCCAATTGCTAGAGTTCCTCTAAAGTTCAAAATGCCTAGCATGGACAAATTTGATGGCACCACTTGCCTAAAAACCCATTTAAAAATGTATGTGGGAGCCATGAACCCATTAGGGGTGGACAATGAGCTCCTTGCTTAATTGTTCCAACAGTCACTCACAGGGCTGCAATGAGATCGTTCGTTGATTTAGACACTAATTTTAAGAAAAGTTAGGATGATATGTGCAATGCCTTTGTCAAACAATATCATTACAATCTCGAGCTGGACATCACCAGGGGGGACTTGGAAACCACTAAACAACAACAAAGGGAGTCTTTCTCCCTTTTCCTCAACTAAACAACAACAAAGGGAGTCTTTCTCCCTTTTCCTCAACTAAACAACAACAAAGGGAGTCTTTCTCCCTTTTCCTCACAAGATGGAGGACTAAAGCAGCCCAAATGATGAATAGGCCCACTGAGCAAGAACATATTGATATAATTATCAAGAATCTCCTCCCCAGTTATCAGACTTGTCTCCAAACCTAGTATTTGCCATATTTTAAAGCTCTTATCGCCACTGCTTCAAAGATAGAGGATCTGATACAAAGCGGGCAAATCAAAGAAGAATCCTCTGGTTCAAGTTATAGGGAAAACACTTACTATGGCCATAATGCTCCCTCCAATCAGAAAGGCGGGGAAGTTGTTGCTATTTCTAATCATCCTCCTATAAGACTTGAAAGAAGATCTTTCACTGATTTGGGTATGCCTTTGATTTGGTATATAAGAAGGCTTTGGAATCAAATATGCTTAAGAATCTAGAACCTAGAGCACCCCTAAACCCTTTACCTAAAGGTTGGAATGTAAATGATTACTGTGAGTATCATTAAGGTATGGGGCATAAAACAGACATGTGCAAAACCTTAAGACATAAAATCCAAGACTTGGTGGATAGTCGAGATATAATTCCACCAAGAGCTAGACCCAACATCACCACTAATCCTCTCTCGAACCATCAAGCCAATGCTAATGTTCTTCACTCTTACGGCTCGAAACTTGATTTGATCTCTTTGATTCGATCAAATGAAGGTTGTTGTTGTGTCCTAGACCTCAATGATTTTGTGGAAGAGATAGATGTGATGACCCGAAGTGGGAGACCTTACTAGCCGAGCTCATCAGTTCAACAACCTGTTCAGCATGTCCCCCCGCCCATGGAAAAGATAAACAATGAGCCCGAAGAGGATGCTATCCTCAAGCAATTAAAGAAAACCCAAGCCATCATCTCTGTTTGGAGTCTCATCTAATCATCCTTCCCACATCGCTAAGCTCTTTGCAAGGTGTTGATCAATGTTAAGCCCCTATCAACATTTCTCCTGATACCTTAGTTTCCTCACTCACTAGCTCGACCAAGGCGGCTTCCATCTCCTTTACAGATTAGGATTTACCTAAAGGAGGAGAAAATCACAATCATACGCTGTATGTAACCGTGATGACCCAAGGGAAGATAGTCCCGATGGTTTTGATAGATAATGGGTCGGCTCTAAATGTTTTCCCATTAAAAGTTGCAAGTTGTTTAGACTTGGAAGCTACAGATTTTACCCCCTCTGACTAGATTGTGAGGGCATATGATAACACTAGGACAGAAGTTTTGGGTGTGGAAACTCTTGATGTGACAATCGGACCAATCACTACTCTAATCCCTTTCCAGGTGATTGATGTGCTTGCTTGTTTTAATCTCCTCCTCAGGAGACCTTGGATCCATAAAGCAAGAGTAGTCCCATCCTCTTTGCGTCAACTGCTTAAAATGCCTCATGGGGCTGTTGTGGTTACTATCAAGGGTGACATATATGGTAAAAGTGAGGTTCTTAGCTTTGCACCCATTCTGGGAATTCAGCCCAAACCGAACCTTGTCCCCTTATCTGGTTTCTCTTTTGACACCATCTAGTTCATTGAACAAGAAGGAGGTAAAGAGTTAGTCCCCTTTGATTTTGATCTTTTCAGAAATATAGCTGTGGCTAACATTTCGAAGAAAATGAACTACTTCCTTGGTTTAGGTCTTGGGAGGAACCAGTAAGGAATAACCTCTTTCGATGGGTACCTAGTAACCAGCCCACCTTTTGGACTTCGTTATAAACCTACCGAAAAGGATTTGGAGGAGGTTGAGATGAAAGCTAAAAAGAGAGCCGAAGCTAAGAGGAAAGGTGAGACCTTCGATTGGCAGATGCACCCCTATTTCAAAACTTTGAATTGACAGTTTGTGAAAAAAGGAGAGGATTTTCCCTTTTGTGGTTTTGTTGAACCATGGTTTTGCCCTATAACTAAAAAGCTAATCCCGGGTTTTAAAATTTTCTTTGATATCAGGCTTAATTTGGAGGATTGTGAGTCCATCTACCTATTAGAACAAGATTGTGAGGAAAATATGGAGGCTACTCTCTTTGAGCAAGTCCTCATGATTGGAGATGAACTGGAATCAGACCCCACCAAACTTATCCATCCAACTTTGGTTGTACCCGACAACTGGCACATTGAGAAGCTTCCTGGCATTGATGTTTTGTTTTGTTTTCCTGCCAAGTACGAGTCAGAGTCTATTGAATCTATTTCTTCTTGTTCTTTTATGGAGTCTGTAAAGGATATTCCTAGTCCTTTTCATTTAGATGTAGTATGTGAAGACAAAACTTTTACTAGTAATAAAACAGTCCAATTTTCCTCTTATATTCTTGAGTCTTTTCCCCCCTCCATAAATCCAATTTAAAAGAGGCATCAAAAGAAAAAGAAATAAATGAAATAAAATAACAAAATAAAGAATCAATAAATCTGGGCACGAATGATAAATTGAAATTAACATTTATTGCATCATCATTCCATGATAAAGTTTCTTTAATCAAGATTGTTCAAGAATTTTTAGACTTTTTCACTTGGGAACCTGAAGACATGACAGGCATAGATCCAAGTATAACAGTCCATAAGATTCTGACCCATGAGAATGTGAAGCCCGTAAAGCAGAAGTTACGGAAGATGAAGACGAAGTGGTCTCTCAAGATCAAAGAGTAAGTTTCCAGGTTATTGAAGAACAGTTTCATTGAGCCTGTCACTTACCCTTCATGGCTAGCTAACATAGTGCCTGTGCCCAAGAAGGATGGACAAGTAAGAATGTGTGTGGATTACAGGGATCTGAACAAAGCCTGTCCGAAAGATGATTTTCCTTTACCTCACATAGACTTATTGGTTAATCGCATGGCCGAATCTGAGGTAGTCTCTTTGATTGATCTATATACGGGATCTAATCAAATTAAAGTCTATCTACCAGACAAGGAAAAGACATCATTTGTGTCAGAATGGGGCACCTATTGCCATAAGGTCATGCCTTCTGGTTTAAAGAATGCCGGGGCAACATATCAGAGAATGGCTATAACTATCTTTCATGACATGAGTCACAAAGATGTGGAAGTATACATTGACGACATGGTTATCAAGTCCAAAACAACATAAGGACACAGATGTATTAAGGAATTTCTTCCTTAGGTTGAGACAGAACAATCTAAAGTTGAATCCGGCAAAGTGTGTTTTTGGTGCATCCTCGGGATTGTTTCTCGGTCACATGTTCAATAAAAAGGGGATAGAAGTAGACCCAGCTAAGTCAAGAGCCATTCTAGAGATGCCAGCTCCAAAAATAAAGAAAGAGATCAGAGGATTTCTAGGATGTTTATAATACATCAGTCGGTTAATTTCCCAATTAACTGACATTTGTGGGCCTATCTTTAAATTACTAAGGAAAGGAGTTCCTAAAGAATGGAATGATGAATGTCAGCAAGCTCTTGAAAAGATCAAGCAGTACTTGCTAACTCCTCATGTCTTATAATCGGCCAGGCCCAGTAAGCCTTTGTTGTTATACCTATCTGTGACCAAAGACGTTATGGGGGCAATGCTTGCTCACAAGGCTATGAGTTCACATAAGGAAAATGCCATCTACTATTTGAGTAAGCGCATGCTCGCCCATGAGCTCAAGTACAATCAGATTGAATAATTATGTCTCGCTTTGGTATGGGTATGCCATAAGTTGCAGTATTATTTGGGTTCATACACTATGTATGTCCTCGCTGACACGAGCCTCTTAAAATTCCTTATGGAGAGGCCAGTTCTTGACAGCAAAATGGCACAATGGTTGGCAGTTTTAGCAGCTTTCGATCTCAAATATGTTCCAAGGAAGGCTATCAAAGGAAGTTTGATAGCTGACCAATTAGTTGTTGTGCCAATAGATGGTGAACCATTTGAACCTGAGTTTCCCGATGAGGACATCAGGGAGCTGGAACTCAAAGTCTAGAAGTTATATTTTGATGGAGCAGCCAATAGCAAGGGTTATGGTGCTGGAATTGTACTTGTCACATTCGATGGGTATCATTTACCCATGGCCATTAAGTTAGCATTTGAGGTGACAAACAATGAAACAGAATATGAAGCTTGTATATGTGGCTTAGAGGTAGCCACCAACATGAGGATTGATTATTTAGAGGTCTACGGGGACTCTAATTTAATTATTTCACAAGCTTTAGGAAAATGGAAGATAAAAGAAAAGCATTTAGTTCCTTACTATCAACGCATAGCTGATTTAGCATAAAGTTTTCATGAATTATCTTTCCATTATCTACCTTGAGCCAAGAATCAGTTCGTCGATGCTCTGGCAACTCTGGCCTCTATGATTGACATGGTAGGAAATGAAATTGTATGACCTGTAGTTATTGAAGTGCGAAGGCAACTAGGTTATGACACAACATGCATACAAGTTCAAATAGTCGATAGCAAGCCATGGTATTGGGACATATTCAATCTTTTGAAGAATGTCCAGCATCCGGAAGGGGCATCCAAATCAGATCAGAGGACCCTAAGGCAATTGGCCAATAATTTCATACCCAATGGTGACGTGTTATATAGGAGAGCATGGGATAACATTCACCTCAGGTGTGTGACGGAAGAAGAAGCTCAGAAGTCATGAAATTGGTGCATAGCAGCGACGAAGGCCCGCATATGAATGGTTTTACGTTAGCCAAAAAAATCATAAATCTAGGGTAATTTTGGCTCACAATGAATAGAGATTGTGCTAAATTTGTACATAGATGTCACAAATGCGAGATATTTTCCAAGCTTCAGAAGCGACCTCCTATCTCGTTGCATCCAACTGCAACTCCCTGGCCCTTTACTACATGGGGTATTGATGTCATAGGACGCATCAGTCCCAAATCTTCGAATGGACATGAGTATATTATGGGGGCAATAGATTACTTCACGAAATGGATAGAAGCAGCCTCTTACCACATGTTAAATTCTAAGAAGGTAGCACACTTTATCCAAACTAACATCATTTGTCGGTTTGGACTACCTTTTGAGATAGTCATAGATAATGGCTCCCATTTCCAAAAGGAAATAGTAAGTCTGCTGAAGAGGGAAAAAATTCAGCACCATCAATCTTCACCCTATCACCCTCAAACTAATGGGGTAGTCGAGGTAGTGAATAAAACCATTAAGACAATTCTGCAGAAGATGATTACCAATCATAGAGGCTGGCATGAACGCCTCCTATTTGCATTATGGGGATGCAAAATCTCCATACGCATGCCAATAGGGGCAACTCCGTATTCCCTGGTATACGAGATGGAAGTGGTGCTTACAGTTGAAGTGTAGATCTTCTCTGCGAGGGTTATGCAGGAAAACCAGCTAAGTAAAGGAGAATGGATTAAAGGGTATCATGATCAATTGAACTCCATTGATGAAAAAAGGATGGATGCACTCTATCGAATCCAAGGGTATCAGCAAAGACTTGCCCGTCATTTCATTAAAAGGATAACTGACAGGGGATTAGAAGAGGGCAACCTAGTGCTAAAGGGAATCAGAGCTCCTATGCATGATCCAAGAGGGAAGTTCAGACCAAACTGGGTCGGCCCATATGTGCTCAAAAAGACCTTAACTGGCGGAGGTGTCATACTCATGGATTTGGATGGGAATGAATTTTCAAATCATTGTAATCTTGATCAACTGAAAAGATACTTTGTGTAATTTCCTTTTTCATGCTGCACTGTATGAACGGAACTATGAGAACCTAATTCTCCCAAAAGAAAAAGATTTTGATGTAAAAAAAAAAGTAAATGGAGATATGTAGGCAACCCACTTTGGGTACGGTCCAGTCCATAATAAAATTATCATTTGATGTACAGATTAATTGATTTGTGTTCGCTAAGTCGAAAACCTGAATAAGGTGGTTTAGGCAAAAATTAGAGCAGCTTGACGAGTTGAAAATCCGAAAGGGCAGCTTAGCAAAAATTAAAGCCATAAATAATAAAAAAAAAAGAGAAGAAAAGAAAAGAAAAGAAGAAAGAAAAGAACAAATAAAAAAAAGAGAAAAAGCAAATAAAAGAGCCTGATTTTAAAATTGGGTTTCATAAGTCATAGTCTTTTCTTTTTGTGTCTAGTTTCATTAAATTCCGTCTTGTCTCATCTGTTAGAGTCAAAATAGCAAAATTCCATTATATTTCATTCAAAAGATTTCATATTTTGAAAAAAAAAAAAACAAAAACAGAAAACATGATCCAAAAAGATGGAGTGCAGAGACTAAACCCATCTTCTCCTAGGATGCATATCCTCTAAGTTTTCAGAATCATTGTTTTCAATCACAGGTGAATCTGGTTCAACCTTTTCCTTCAGCTCACCCTACGTCGCCTCAGTGTCTTCTAGTTTCATCATTGCATCTGTCTCAGTATCTCTAGTTTCTGTGTCTGCATTCAACTATGTAATCAAGGCTACTCGCCTGATCTTCTCAATGGGCCAAACTTCCCTGATAAACCAGGAATCATAATCCTCCAATTTCGTTAATAACCCAATAGGGCGTACAAAGCGCATCGTCCACCTCCAGCCATTCATTATGGCCTGGGAAACAGAACCGGTAATCAAAGATGAAGGGTAGACAGTTCCGTCTACTGGGGGGCCATGGGGCTGACCCTTCTGCCTCAAAACTCTCGTGCCTTGATAAAATGAGGTCGTGAAAATACCCAGCAGGTAAACCTTCTTGTACCCATAGCTCATCGTGATAAATGAGTGAATCTCATACCAAGAGCAATACCAAAGCATATCTCTAGAATCCAACTCTAAAACCTAAGCATCCACTCTTTTTCTAAACCAAAACGGATCAGAGCCCTCCTCATGCGGTATTGCGCAGCTGAATAGGGCATCCTATCTGGGGGAGCCACCACATGTAGATGATCCTTAAGCCAAACCTGGAAGAGAAATAAAAGGGGTAAAAAGAAATGAAAAAATGTGTGAGGAGGAAGTATAAGATATTTCTATCTGCAAAATGACTGGGCTAACAGACCAAGGCCCCTCAACTCTATACTTTCCATCCAAGCTCTGCAGGGTCTTTGCTAAAATCAAAATGGCAATAGTGCAACCTCACTCCATCTGAGCAACCAGCTCCACCACTCGAACATCTAGCAGTCAAACACAAAACTAAGGCTGTCATCCTGTGCTTTTATCTCATCATATCTCCTGTATCTTCTGGGTATTGAAACTCAGTTGTGACTGCAGTCAGATTGATTTGGTCTCCCATGACTATAGAGCTAGCAAGCTCTTATCCCAATCCAAGGAGCCTCTTGAAAGAGTGAAAGTATCCGACTAGATATTCGGGGACAGCTAGAGCAGCATTCGGATTACTTCTAAGGATAGCGCTGAATTCCTCGAAAGTGGGGCAGATTTCCTCCATACTTGCTCCAAAGCGGAACACATGGTCAGCAGGATCCCAAAACCTCAGACAAGCCTTCAGAAAATCCCAATCCACTTTCACACCCCTCAAAGTCAGAACAAAGTTAATCCCATACTTGCCCAAATTAATTTTTTCTACCTTATCTAGGTTTTTGGTCCACAAAAACATATGATGATTGTAGTAGGGTTCCATGAGAAGTTTTGAGTGAAAATGAGGGTCATAAATGGCTTTTTATGAAGGAATGGAACCCCTATTTTTAGAAAAAATGAGCCCAATTTGGCTTGGGCGCGCAAGCCAGGGCGGTACCGCCCCCCACTGTCGGCGCAGCCGCCATAGCCAAGGGCGGTACTGCCCCTTCGTGGGGGAGGCACCCTCGTGCTTTCTGAAGGTGTCATGATGGTACCGCCATAGCCCCAGGGCAGCACTGCCCCTCTATTCCGGTGGCACTTCCTTTTTCTCAGAGAATCTCTCGCGAAATTTTCAATTTTTTAGGGTTTTCGAGACAATTTAGGGCATTTCCAAAATCCCTTGGCATTTTTTAGGCATTTTAGTGCATATAGGTCTAAAATTACATGAAATTACATAACATTTTTAGTTTACATTCATAACATGGGTAGTCGGCTAAAATATCATAAATGCATGCATACATAAGACATACATGAAACATTATCCATACATCATTGTTCATTAATAAGCATAAACAGAGCTACAAAAAAAAAAGATGCTCAAGAAGGCCACTAGTCTCTCCGACGGCACCGTCGAAGGTCCTCCGGTTGACGAGGTGGGTCAGCCTGAACATCAAGTCGAGTCAGCATACCCGATAAAGCTAGCTCCATTCTGCGTCCTACATGATAGGTGTGACAAATCCATTCCATGTTAACCTGTAGAAAGAGAAGCCAAAGGTTTAAGGATCATTTTCGAAAGCAAGGCTAGGAGGTATTGCAAGCTTAAGGATCATTTTCGAAAGCAAAACTAAGAAAAAGAGCATGAACATACCTCAATGTTATCAGGTAGCTTAGGTGCAAGAGGATGGACTGCATCCAAAAGATGGTATGATTGCATCTCGCCATGAGCGCTGGCATAAAAGATATTTTCAAATATCCAGAAGTTAGGGACTAAGGTAACCCGAGCAGGATCTTTCAGCATCCCAGGGGTAACGTTGGGGTCAGTTGAAGAAGGGTCCCTTGATGCACCCATACTTTGAGCCTGACCTTGCCAAATAGTAGAAGGTCTAGGAGAGCTAAATGGACGTCCCAATTGTCGACATGGATCACCAATAGGTCCCATCAGCCGAGTGTAATAGAATAGTGCATAATTGTCTTGATGAGTCACATACAGATGTATGGGAAGACCAGTGTAAGCCTCATCAGGGGCATGGATGTCCATATTCTACTTCATGTCAACTGGTGGGTATGCCGGAACTACCCACCTACTAATAGTCTGAACTCAGACTCTCTCTCCTAGGTAGTACAACTTGTTGTGTGGAGAGCGAAGTAATAGTCAAGAGCAAGCCAGTATGGCACTTGGATCAAGTTCTACTGGCATCAGCTACAGCCTATCCATGTAAGGTTTCGTCACAACCTGCAAGAGGGTTATGGTGAGCATAAACCAGGAAATGTGAATAAGATAAAGTCAGAAGATACCTGAAAGGCGTCGAGGCTGCTAAAAACCGCTCGGATAGTCCTGAACTTGCGCATACTAGAGCCAGTAAAATATTCCTTATTCCACTGGATACTAGCCGGAAAGACATCCAGCCTGGGGTTGTTAAGAGCAAGAGCTAGCATTGGAAAATACTCATAAGCCCAAACCTGTTTCAAGCATTAAAGACAAAGAAAGTCAGAAAGACTTGACAGAAGTTCAAAAGAAGTACAGAGAGTACCTCTCAGTTCAGAATTTACAAAGGGAGCAGAGGGTGCCTTTTCGGTTTAACAAAGGATGCAGAAAGCATACCTCCCAAATGAAGTGAGTCCCGCCATAGGAGTTGAAAGCTCCTCGAGACAAATCGCACATCTCTCGGTACATGGTGCTCATAATAGCATCAACCTAGTCATATACATCCAGCTGAGTCACGTCTATAAAACTCGGCAAAATGTTTAGATTAACAGTATCCCAATGGGTATGTCCAAATGTACATCTCACCAGAATCAACATCATCAGCCTAGCTATAATTTCAATATCGAATAACATGTCAGTGAATGGCTCCATATCTCTCAGCCGAGCCTAAAGCCAAATGCGAGGTATCGATATGCAATCCCAGGGTGGATCCTGACCTGAGCTGAATCATATATTAAGGAGTGAAGGTAACCCTATAATCAGTGCAAAGATCTAGATGACGGGTCCCGAAGTGTAGGCCAGTCAACATTGACAGATCAAGCGGGGTACCAGTCAGCTCCTAAGATGGAAAATGGAAAGTGTTAGTTGTATCCCACTATCGCTCAGCCAGAGCCTTGATCAAGGCTATATTGCTCTCAGGGTTCGTTTTGACCCTCAAGAAAGATACAAAGCCATAGGCTCCAACAGGGACTTTACTGGAGTTTCGAGTAATAGAGCATCAACCAGATATGCTAAGTTTGATCTAGCGCCCTTATTCCTAAGCACAGTGTTCTTTCGAACAAAGGAATTCACTAAAAAAAAATTTAATTTTGGGAAAATACCTTTATTCTGCAGTCCCAAAAGACGTGCTGTTCTGGTTCCTGGAGCAGATTTTTCGGATCGAAATTGTCGCGTGGTGCCTCATAGCTATGATGCCCCCTATTGCTAGTAGCACTTCCAAAGTGTGAAGCCATGAAGAGAGAGTAAAAATTTATAGAGAAAAAATCTAGAGAGAGAGAGTAAAAATTTCTAGAGAGAACATTTAGAGGAAGAGAGAGTAAAACTTCTAGAGAGAAAAGCTAGAGAGAGAGAGAGAGAGAGAGAGAGAGAAATGAAAGTGAGAGTGAAGGGAATGAGAAAGCCACACCCCTATTTATAGATTTTGAGAATCTTAAAAATGATCATCATGTCCCCTGTCATAGGTAAAAACAAGGTAACTTGCATTTTTGAAGCAGTTCAAGTCAAAATCAAGTGTCGACAGTTCTGCTACATTCACATGATTTTTCTCTATCCATCAACCTATCATTTGCCCAAATCAGACCTGGGATGCTTCTGCAATTCAAAAAATGATAGAAATAGAAAAATATCAGAAAAATTAAAAGATGTCTGAAGCATGGCAGATTGCACTCATACACCTTCAGACCTCGCAAGATGCGATCAAAATGCATTTCTTTCATTCCAAACAGACAGGAACAACTCGGTTCATCTACATCATGTCTATTATCTAGAATGGACAGCCGTGATGGGGGCAACTGTGAACACTCATTTTTTGCACCCGCCAGACTCGTGCCTAGCCGATCGGCACTCACCGGAACCAAGTCTGCACGCCGGCAAACTTAGAAATCATCAGAACTGGGTCCGGGCCTCGGTCGTACCCTCAAGGGAAGATGTTGCCTCCCTTCCTAGGGGGCGGTGCCGCCACCCCCTCCGGCAGGACCGCTGGCCACCTTTTGTGTTGTCGCCCTCCTTGAGGGGCGGTACCGCCCTCCTTCTTAGGCAGTACCGCCGGCCTCCTCCGGTGGCAATCTCCTTGCCTATAAATAGAGACCCCCTCATTCATAATTGAGGACCCTAAAATCTCTTAAAGTCGATTTTTCCTTCTCTGATTTCTTCTATTCTCTCTCATACACCGATTTCTTCTTATTTCTTTAACTCTCTTTGAGTTTAAAGAATAATCAATTTAGGGCGTGTGGAGTCCATTTTCTTTAGTTCTCTTTGAACTAAAGAAGAACCAAATCAGGGGCATGTGGAGCCTCAAAATCATTTTTAATATAAAATCATTATGTTGGTTTTCCTTTTTGACAGGTAAAAGGCAGCCTGACCATCAATCCAACCGGGTTTCAATCGATACAAAGTGAAACTCCGATCTGAAAGGTCAATCTGACCTTCGCCTTCCCAAAAAGCCAAGGAGAATGCATCGTTTCCTAACTTTTTCTATTTCTGATAGAGCATCAAAATAGGCAAATCTCCTTTATTTTCGTAGAGCATCAAAATAAATAGTCCAAAAAATGATAAGTTTGGCATAAAAGCAACCATCCTTCTTAAGAAGGGAGAACTGCGTGGGTTTTGATTCCTATTCAACGGGATACGCAGGCAAGCTACGTAAGGGCTTCAAATCCAAAAAGATCAAAGCGATCTCTTTTTTTATTTACTGCTTTATTGAATGTATTATTCGGGGAATATGTGATCGACCTAGAACCCATCAGAGCTAAAGTTAATATCCCATATTTTGAGATTCTTGAATTGTAATAATTTAATTATCGCTCTCTTAACTGCTTTACTGCTTTATTTTCATCTAAACTGCTCATGCATCTATATATCCCATCCTTCAAACTGCTCATGAAAACGCTTTAAATCAAGGTTAAAATTAGAAGCCAAGTTCAACCGAAAACCTAGTCCCCGAATCCTCTTTGGTTTCAAAGACTAGTGCACTTATATTTCCTTTGGGATAAAATTGGAGTCAAAATAGATTTTTACCTTAAATTTTCCCAACAAAAATAACTTGAGGTGGTGACTTCAAAATATCAAAAATCATTTTCAAAAGGCGCTAATGTCGCCTCCTCCATGAGAAATCGTCTTTAAAAATGAGAGCATCCTCGATCCCTTAGATCCGCGGGAGGAGGTGCTCGGGCAAGGCCTCACAGTGGTACAAGCATATTATCTAGCCTGCGTCACCTCAACTCTTTTATTTCTTTCCTTAATTGCTCATTTTCTCTCATCAATGCTTCATTCATTATATTAACATTCTCTGCCATAACTTCCTCTTCTTCTTCTTATTTGTAACGGTTCAACTGATTTAGTTCTATCTGGTACTACTTGGAAAACTTCCTCAAACTCCCTTCTCCTACTAGATCGAGAAGAACCCCGCCTAACAGATTCTGGACGAACAACACCTTTACCCCGTCCCCTACCTCTCGGACGTCTTCGTGGCGGCATATTCTATAAACACACAAAAAGAATAGATATCTATTAGTGGAACACAGTTGAACACATAATAGATTACAACAATTGATGTTACAAAAATCCTAATACTCCATGGTATACTTATACACTTAAGACACTTATACCTAGTTAACTACGTTTCCTTTATTTCTTTACTCTGATACCAACTCTGTCATATCTCCCATTTTAGAAGATATGATGGTCCTAGGGTATGGGAAAGGCATAAGGCCACCTAAACCCGTAAAACTCCATTATGTATTTCTACAGAAAATTCACCATAATTACGTTACTTTTACAATCTAATACCCAGGACCCAAAGTCCCTTTCTTCTTAACCAACGTTAACACAACCTGTAAAAATCAGCACTTCTAATCCTATACTTATTCCATACTATAATGTATATGCCACATTTATTTTCATTTCCACTAGTCCAATACTTTACACTGCATATATAGTGTAATAATTACATCTCATTAACATAGCTTCATTTTACATTATCAATACTAAATCCATTATTACATATCATGGAGCTACTATAGAAAGATCCATAAATACAAATAAGGAGTCATTACGTAGATAAGGAAAATTTCACTCCTGAAGGAAGAGAGAGGAAATGGAATCGTCGCTATCTATCAAACCTGAAAAAGGATAAACCACAATGGGGTGAGACGAATCTCAGTGAATAACATATATACTCCCTCACTTGTGAGGCTAGGTGCTTACAAGAAAGGTCATTCAATAATAAATTACAATATTCCAAGATAGTAATATCAATGCCAAGAAACAAGGTTTCCAATGGGATTCAATATCAAGTTTCAAGTATAATATAGTTCATTAGGAACAATCATATAATCAATAACATTGGTCACTTGCAAGAAAATACTGTGAACCAAATGTTCTATATCCATAATAGTTAGCAAAATCCAATGAACAATGGACAGAGGTTACAATTAAGTAGTATGTCAATAGTCATATAGTCGATCAGACTATATGTCTAGGACTTTAATCCCCTCCTAGATAGGGTCCCCAATACAATATACTGTGCACAATGCCCGATGAACAAACATCTACCCCATTGGGAGAGTAGTATTGTCAATGGTCCCATATATAGGGTAAGTAAAAAAAAATATTGTCCAATAATGAACATCAATCAATATATTTAACAATATCTATATAATTAAGAACTTTAATAATAATATAATTTCTTATGGAAGATTCAAGGAAACAATATGCAAATGCGACAAGTAAAGAAACATATATGTTACTCACCCCAAAAATCCAATATGTTCATCCACCTAGCACAAACTAAAAGGGTGGTCTTCCACTTCCTTGTCTTTTCTTTTATCTCTCCTTTGTGTAACTATAACAAACATAAATCTCAATGTAGAAACCTAATTACATTAAAATGCAATAAGCAACCCCAAATTCTAGACAACATTCAGAAATCTTGAAATTTTTACCCAAGCATACCCTGATGTTTCACTTATAACTCATTATAGGCAGGTCCAAATGCTACTCTGTTTTCACTGAATTTTATCTAAGATATAATGACACATTTTCTCATGTTCCTCTGATTCGGACCTTAAGGTCCTCATATTTACCAATTTTAGAAGGGTTACATTTCTATCCCTAACCCAAATCAGTTTGCCTCAGGGATCCATAGTTAACAATACATTGATAATTTGACAAAACTTCCAAAAAATAAAATATTTCTGATATGTATATCCACAACTTTTATTTTGAATATTATCAAATTCCTACATTAAGGGCCTCAAAACTTAGCTCCAACTTTCTGCTGAGTCTCAGAAATTTCACAGAAATGAAACTCCATCCGAGTTAGTCATGTTTGGAGACTTATATCTCCCAATACAGAAGATTCAGTCAAAACGTTTTGAAGAACGTATATTCTACACATAGACAGCTACAACTTTTGTGTTTTCACATTTTCAAATTCTACCCCTAAGGGCATGAAAATGGAGCCCAAAATTTCTGTCAAGCCATAGGAAATTTCTGAGATGGAAAATTTCAGATTTTTCAATCATTTTCTCTACTCTAGACAAATCATCCTATCATTTAATCATTCAAATAACTCATCAAAAATGAATTTCAAAACTTGTTAAGAAATTTACCTTGAAGAAAAATTGCTTCAAATCTCTATCTAAGCCCAAATAATTTCATTAGATGTTGGGAAAAACATTATTTGTGAAAGGATTTATGCTAAATCAAAAGATTTTAGGAAGCTAGAAGAACAAATTTTTCATGGAGAAGGACATGAAATTTTCAGCCATGAAGGAGAAAAAGAAGAAGATGATATCTTCCTTTGTCATACTTATCTATATATATAACAAGTGGTCCAATAAGAAAATTAGGAAAAAAATAAACAACACAAATACAAAAAACATATATAAATAATTTTTTATAATTTTTATATTTATATATATATATATATATATATATAGCCACTTTTGTTGACTTTTTAGGTTAATTCTTGATTAATTAGTAATTAATCAATTAATT
>CANXYC010573786.1:0-15095 GCA_948193065.1 Aleurites moluccanus | reverse complement strand
TTTATTTGTTAGTGGGATTTGGCCATGCAATCTAGTGCATCCAATCTCACAAAGCTTGCTTTAAGTCCTATGCATGCATCCTTTGGATTAGGATGTACCAATATCTCATTCCATTGAATCATGATGAACTAAATTGCCACTAACTCCTCCCTCCAACTCGTTTATTCCAATTGAGTCCTATAAACTTCCAATTAAATCCCTCATATTTATTTCCTTTTCAATCAAGTCCTATTATTTTTTTTGTAACCTAATTTGGCTATTTTATTTTATTTATTTATTTTATTATCCTTAATTTATTTTTCCCACATAATTAATTGGCAATCAAACACACATGTAAACACATCAAATAAATGATATAATATATATATAACAATCAATCACATATAAACACCCCTAACTCTAACTAGGGTTTAGGTACTAGGGTTAGGGTTTCACCTAGGATGTTACAATTAAATCCACTGGAAGTTTCCTACCTTCGATTTCTACAAGGCAGGTCTTATACACATATTGCACATCAATACTCTCACCTAAAGGGGTAACAATCTCCAAAGGTATATCTAATAATTCTCTACCCTTTTCCCAATATACTAGCAAAAATAGGTGAAACAAAGGAATGGGTAGCTCCCGAATCAAATAAAACTCTAGCAGGCACATTTTGAATTGAAACCATACCTACTACGGTGATGTTTGATGTCTGAGCCTCCTGCTGATTTAAAGTGAAGACTCTGCCCTGACCTTATCCCCTTGGTGTCAGTTATGCTCCCTGATTGGCTCCTTATCCTCTGCCTCTTCCTATGCCACTTCTATTCTCATTTCGACTCATATGCACTGTTGGTTGCGACATGGAAGATGTACCCCTCTGATTACCCTACTGGGGACAGTCTCTTATAAAATGTCCTTGTTGTCCACATTTTAAGCAAGCACATGTCTCCAATCTACAAACTCCGATATGCTTTCTATTACACTTCACATAAGTAGGAACATTTTGTATCTATTGTTGAACTCGCGGAGTACTCTGTGCTGCAGCTGAAACTGTGGATCTCGCATATGATCTACTCTAACCTCTACCAAAATTTCTAGATGATTTATTATGTAATGGTCGACTCACCGGCTCAGAAACCTTGGTCTGGGGATTAGTTCCAACCCCTCTACCTTGGCTACTCTAACCCCTAAAACTGCCTTTCCTTTTTTGCTCTCATTCTTCTCTTTCGTCTTTGTATATGGTTTCCATTTGAATTGTCTTGTCAATTAATTTGGTTAGAGATGTGAATTCTACAGCAACTAAAGCATTATAAAGTGAAGCATGCAATCCCAGTCGAAATCTATCAATCAAATCTGCTTCTGTCGGAGCCATTTTGGTAGCATATATGCTCAATCTGATAAACTCATCTGCATACTCAGCTACACTCATATTCCTCTATCTAAGCTGCTCAAACTGGATTAATCGGCTACTTTTAACCCCTGCTATTGAGAACTTATCCATCAGACCCCTTCTAAACTGATCCCAAGTTGGAGGAGCATCACTGTATAATGGATCTTCTATGTGCCTAGCAAACCACCTCCATGCATTATCTTTAAGCAATAAGCCCACTAATTCAATTGCCCGGGCATCAAAACATGGACCTGCTCTAAAAATTCAGTTGGATCTTCCCCTGGTTTTCCTCTAAACTCTGGTAGCCCCAATTTCAAGAAATTAAACATTGTTACACCTCCCTCATCAATTACTCGTCGCCCAATAGGTCGAACCATGAGTTGTACTGGTACAGTTACTGGTGGAACCGGGGGTGGTTCTGTAATAGGGGGCGGAACAGGTACTGCTGGAGCTTCCTGTTTGGCCCTTCTCAATTCTTCATTTTCCCTTCTTAGCTCCCGAATTTCCCTTAATAAAGCTTCTGTATTTATGTCCCCACTAGATTCTAAAATTCTATCTTCTTGTACCCATCTTCTAGTTCTACTTGGTTCCTCTGCTTCTTCCCCAATTAATGATGCATTGGATGCTACTTCTGATTCTTCCACTGGTATCTCTACTACACCCCTACCTCATCCTCTACCTCGGGGTCTACCTCATGGCAGCATTATCACTATAAACAAAATAGAGCATTAACGAAAAATTTACAGAATGCAGATTATAGACACTAAAGAATATAGAAAATGACTAAAAGGAAAATCCTATTGCTCCATGGTTCACCTATATCTTAATATCACAAATTATTATGTATATCATATTATAAAACCTATAGCTCTGATACCAATCTATCACAACCCCACTACAGGTATGTGACGGTTCTAGGGTGCAAGTAAGATTAAGGCTACCTAATCCCGTAAAACCCTGAGTTATAGACATTACAATCAAATTACAAAATTTTTACAAAAAAATAAATTGACAGAGTTTCCCCTATAAATTGAATAATACCCAGGACTATGTCCCTCTTTTCAACAACTCAAAATATATATAACACAACCTGCATAAGAAAACACTTCTAATAGGTTCTCCTAATACCCTCAACTCCAATACACCATAAAAAATAATACATCTAATTTCATAACCGAAGTATACATTTTCCATATCATAAAATATTAGATAATCTTATAATCATATCCATTATTATACAAATTCTAATTAACATAAATCCATGGAGCTCTAGAGTAGTATCGTAACATATAAATACTAACGACTAAATAATTACATTGATTCTTCAAGTGGTCCAGCTGGAGGAAAAAAGTGTTGGAATCCACGTCTTACTTCAGTCCTGAAAATTTTAAACAACTAAAAGGTGAATATTTCTACCCAATGTGTAATAAATATATTAATAAGTAATAAGAGTAAGAAAATAAACACATTAATAAACCTTGTTAATTTGAAATATGAATTAAATTTTGGTTTTTCAATATGGAAAGGTACTTTACAAGTGATGACTATTCGCTAGCAATACATATAATTTCATGTAAGGATATTGACATGGTTTCCAAATTCACATAATTTATAGCTTCCATTGTAGTGAATTCAAATGACAGTTTTGATATAAACTACAATAATGATTGAGAGTAGAGGCCAATTATAGGGCATACTCTCTTATAATAGTATCATAAGGCTTATCAAACTTTATGGCTAGGATATATACCCCTTCCTAGTAAGGAATAAGAGTTCATTGTGCACAATACCGATGTTACCCCATTGGTTAAGTATTTCTGTCACAAATTCACATATGTACACAAAATGATTCAATTTATGATAATTAAAATATATGAATAACAATTGCATAAATAGGGAAAGGTCATATAGGTTCGGCCGTAGTGTAAAAAAAATGAAAATTTAGATTCCTTTCAAACAATTAATAATTTCAAGAAATAAATTATGATAAATTAAAGAAATATATACTTGATTAGGTCAAACAAGGGTTCAATTAGGTTTCTCAAGTAACACATCAAATTAAAGTTACAAGTGAAAAGTTCAAAGGAAATTTTTATTTAATAAATATTCAAGGTTTTGTCATTGGTCATTTATATAATTAATCAAATACATTATAAGCATAAAATTTGGATGAACAAAGGTAAATCACATTAAGCAATTTCAACCAAATAATAGGTTCACAGAAATTACATCGAAATTTTAATTTTACTATATTAAACAATTCAATTTGGGTAAAGATGAGTAATTAATGGACAAACTTTAAGAATGAACAAATAAAACTTAGTATATATATACAATACTAATTTCGGCAAACAAAGGAATTTTCAAAGAAATGAATATTAATTTCATATAATAATAAAAATGAGTTTATTAATATATTCATTATTCACCTAAAAAGCCAAGCCAAGCATAATTCTCTTCCTAGCTCAAATGTATAGATTTTTCCTTCACTTTGTCAACACCTCCTTCCAAATTTTGAGCTACAATTCAATCAAATTATATTATAATAATTATTAAGGCTTCAATTAGATAATTAAACATTCAATTTAAATTTCCCCCATCATTTTAAAATTCTAAGTTTTGGCATAAACCTAACCTAACATATACTTCTTCTAATAAATTAATTTATCAAATCTAACTATATATTCATCATTAAATACTCCTATTAACATCACTATAACCATCAATTTGGATTAAATCATTGTAATTCAAAATTCCATATCTCACAACTTTAAACTTAGGTTTCCTTATCCAATTTTATGCATCATCTTCCTAATCTAACATCATATATCACTTATTCTACCTCTAAAACACTAATAGAAATCTTAAAATCAAATAAAAACTTAAGTTTAAGAGTTTACCTATATGAACACAACTTTCTCTTTCTTCCTCTTCCTTCAATTTCAATCACTTCTATGAACTCCAAATACTAGAATTACGTGTGGGAAAAACTTATTTAGAGGTGGGCTATAGAAATTATGGTGGAAGTTGGTGGAATTTAGTAAAAGGAAAAAGAAAAAAAATGGAGGAGGAGGAGAAGATGGAAGCTATGGTCAAGATGGAGAATGGTGTAGAAATTTCTACAATTTGGCTTCTTTTATATTAGTTAGTCATATTGTTAGCCAATAGGAAAATTAGGAAAAGAAAGTTAATTAAAATTTGAGTGAAATTACTAAATTGCCCTTTCTACATATAAATAATTACAATTTAATTTCAAATAGGATTTAGAAAATTTAAATGTCATTTTAGGGTTTTAAAATTTCATGTAGAATTGAAAAATATGAGTTTCATAAATAAATTCCACCACTAAATATGGATTTCTAAAATTACCCTTAATGGTTCCACTTATTTACAATAATGCCATAAGTTATTCTATTTTCTTAATTACTTTATTACTAATTCTAATAACATTTACCACATTATTTAACTTATCTAACATCTCTAATCTATAGATTAATCATCTAATAAAACATATGGGAAACAAATTTTGAAAGAAAATCGAGCGAAAATAGATAAAATTCGTTTACTGATAAATATTTCGATAAAAAATTACTAAGGGTATTTTGGTAATTTCTAGGGTGTTACACTCAGACAACCCCCAAGTACCTTTATTTCTCTTCGAATAGACAGGAGCACTTTAGTTCACTATAATCATGCTTATCGGTCATAACAGCCAAACCTGATGGGGGAAGCTGTGAACACATGATTTTCAACCTCCGAAGATCAAACGCAATCATATCAGACCGGACTTGAAAGATGGAAGCACAAAGTAGTGCAGCCAAGTGTGCCTAGTGCATCTGCCAAGCTTAGCTAGTGGTTGTTGCCAACATCCTCTACCGTGTCACCCTTTAGGCCATGCCATGTCGTCCCTTATATCTGGTGTATCCACTAGCCTACTCGGTGGCACCCTGGCGGCACTACCATACCTATCTAGTGGCACCCGTACTATTCATCCAAAATTATCATTTTTTCTTTGGGTAGTCTATAAATATCCCCTCCCCTCAATTGCAACACACCTTTTGGCTTTGTTGAGCAGAGTTTTCCTTAACAAAGCCCTTTATTCTCCCTTCAATCAATTTTCTCTCAATTTCAAGTGGTTTAACTCTCTTTGAGTCTAAACCAATTTCTCTAATTTTCTTTGAATTTAGAGAAATTAAGGAATGTCATTTGGCCAATAGAGCCCGAAATTAATTCTCTTTCTATTAATTTAGCAACACAAGCACCCAAACTCAAATCCACCTTCACGAACCGAAAAGTGAAACTCCGGTCCAAAAAAACAACTCGACCACCGTTTACTCGTGAATCTCAAAGGAAAGTATAATCAGACTTTCCAAATCAGACTTTTATCATGAATTAGAGCCTCAATCAGACCAAAAATGTATTTTAAACAAAAATTAGACACAAAACCCTTCACAAAAAGCGCGAACTATGCAACTTTTGATTCCCATTCAAAAGGATACGTAGTCATGCTTTTAATCAAGCATCAAATCTAAAAATCCTAAAAATCATTTTTTTTCCTTTTGTATCGCTTTTAATTTATTTATTTGAATTGGGGAATGTGTGATTAACCTAGAACCCATAAGGGCCGAAGTTAATATCTTCAATTATCAGATATGTAATAATTTAGATTCTTTATTGTTTGATGATTTATTTAATGCTTTCCATATAAATGCTATGCTATATATGTCATGTTTGCTCAATGTAAATCAATTTCAGAGTCTTAAATTCTTTTGCATGAAATAAACAACTTCAAATATATATATTTTTATTCATAAAATAATTTAGATTCTTTTATTGCTTGATGATTTATTTCCATATAAAATAATAAAACTAAACCATATATGTCATGCGCATCAACTTGCTACTATTTTAGTGATAACTGATTTAAGTTGTTTAGTTTACATATTAAGCATGATAGTTTGTATGTTTGATCTAATGAATATGGCATATCTAAATATATGTTAGAAATATTCTTATGAGCATATTTAGGATGATTAGCTACTATTATAATAATTTATCATGATGGATAATTTGTTTTGATACTAAAAGCATGTAATATTGTATGTTTAATTTATGCAATCATGTTGATATGTTTTGTTTGTCTTTAAATTAACATTATATAATTAAGCATGGATCATTAGGTACTACTTTTATTTAAATATCTTGAGTATTTGCATGCATAAGATTTAATAGAGTGATTAGAATGAATAGATGAAAGCATGATTATTATATACAAGTTTGCTCATTGTTTGCTATATATGATTAGTAATATTAATATGAGCATGTTTAAGATAATTAACCAATGCCATATTGATTAAATATATTACATAACTTATTTTAATTTGATTATGTAAGGATTTGTGTACATAAATAGTTTTGGCATGTTTTAGTATTTCTGTAATATCTGCCATTTTTTTGTAGTATTTTTATTAATTTTGTATATTAGGAGAATTTATTATGTCAAATGAGAATGTTGAAAATTCTAGAATTTTTGATTTAATGCAGTTGCAGGATTTTGTGATGATAATTGCATGATCTTAAAGACATAATTTGATAAAGTGTAAAACATAAAAGTTGTGAGTTTATGCGTTAACTGTAATTATGTAAAATGGTTTGGTAAAATTCTATGTAAGTGTTGAGTTATGTCTATTTGAGCAAGACTGGTCTGGTTGAGTGTTTCTGCAGGAAGTCAGTGTCTGTTTGAATTTATTGGGAATGACTGAGATAGAATTAGCCAAAAGTGTGAACAAAAAAAATGTTCCTTTATGTGTTGTGATGATGGCTATAAAATTTTAAAATTTTTGGATAAGTATATCTCAGTGGAGAGTGGTTTTTCTCAGGATTGTTTGGAGAGATTCTAAGGCAATAAGTCTGGGTGACCTTTGGAGAGTCACCATGGTCTGTGTGTTAGTCTTTGTGACTTGAAATTTTGATATGTTATGCCCTTACATGTTTATTTTAAGTGGTAGAAACAATCAGTAAGTTTGGACACTCGTAGCTCATTTGCGAGCTGGCTAAGTGTGAGATATCCAGGGAAGGTTTTAACTTGGAGAAATTTATGGTGTGGTGGGCTGGCAAAATGCTAAGTGGCATTTTGCAAGCCAGCAATGTGAAGTGGCGAAGTGGTGAAATGAGATTTTCCGAGGTGGCAATTGGCGAAGAGCTTTGGCGAAGAGGATTTGGCGAAGAGGTTTGGCGAAGAGAATTTGGCGAAGAGGTTTGGCGAAGAGGATTTAGAGAAGAGGATTTGGTGAAGAGGTTTGGCGAAGAGGATTTGGCGAAGAGGTTTGGCGAAGAGGTTTGGCGAAGAGGATTTAGAGAAGAGATTTGGCGAAGAGGTTTGGCGAAGAGGATTTGGCGAAGAAGTTTGGCGAAGAGGTTTGGCGAAAAGGATTTGGCAAAGAGGTTTGGCGAAGAGGTTTGGCGAAGAGGTTTGGCGAAGAGGCATTATGCGAACAGGAAATGTGCGAAGTGGTAGTTTGCAAAGCAAAGTTTAGCAAGAGGTAAAAAAGCGAAGAAGCATTGCCGAGGTGGCATATGCGAGGAAAAGTTCGCGAGGAGAGTCTGGCGAGGCAGCATACGCGAGATAGCATATGCGAGCTGGAATAGCGAAGTGGCAATGCCGGACCAAGTTTGGCGAGCTGGAAATGTAAAGTGGGAATGGCGAGCTGGCCTATGTGAGGTAGCTTTGCCGAGACAGATTGGCGAGCTGGCAAGTGTGTTTCTGGGGTAGTGGTCTAGTTAACCCTAGCAGTCCAGAATCGTTTTCACGATTTTTCTTTCCCTCTTTCTTCGTTGATATTCAGTCTTTTCTCAAAGTTAGTCTCATTTTATTTTCTAAGGCATTAATACTCAAATTAATGCATTAGACTTCTAGATTATTCTGTATTAAGGCAGAAATCATCAGATTTAAGGAAGTAATCACATAAATTTCAGTTTGAAGGAAATAAGGTAAATTTTCTTCTTAAGCTATTTTCTTTAGATTTATTTAAGTCTATGGGTTAGGATAATTAATATTCGGTATATAGAATTTATTGCAAGTAATATGAAGTCATTAATGGTAATTAAAATGGGAGAAATCAGAATATTGAGGCTTTCATGAATAGTAACATGAACAGTAACTCCAAAAATTTAATGCAGATTTTCTTTAAGAGATAAATAAAATTGTTGTTGGGAACTAAGAATAGAGACTCTAAGATAATTAATTATTAGGAAATTATGATAAATATTATTGATTTGGAGAAAATCCTAATTTTGTATATTTGGGGAAATTTCTTAGGAGGAGGAAATCACATTAATTGAAGCATTAGAGTTGGAATTTGCTAGAGGAAATTTCAAGAGAAATTTTGTTAAGGTAAGTATAAACATCTTATTTGATTATCGTTCTTTGAAATTAATATGACCAAGTATTTCTCATATTTGTTTACCCATTTGTACATACATATATTTGTATAATGTGAATGACTTGATCAATTTTCTTGGATCAAGTTCATATACTTCTTGTTGGTAAACCCGATTTGAATGAAGTTATATGATGATGGTCTTACAACCAATGTGCTTCCTATGAGATTGAAACCCATGACCCAAGGATAGAACGCTCTTCCCAATGAGAGTAAATTCATTGGTCCATTGTGCACTTTGGGAGCTTAGCTGGTAGGGTTTTTATCAATGTTCCACCTAGAGGGGGCCATGAGCTCTAGGCGTATGCCTGGCCAAGCATGTGTGCACGTTAAGGTAGAAAGGCAACCGATACGTATGATATGACATGAGATCGGTTCCATCAAATGAGATTTGATAATGTCATTCCTTGTGGGCATTTTATATTCCAGATACGAACCATGATTTGATATAGCCAAATTATTATGACTACCATGTTTCCTTCTATTAAAGCTTATGATTCTTTCATGCCTATATGTATAAATATTTGTTCATGACCATGATTCGATATTCAGACTTTTGATTTAAAATGTTCATATCTTACTAAGTTGAAGGCTCACTTCTCTTCTGTGGATTTCAGGTGATAGCATAGCTCGTGAAGGAGCTAATAGAGAAGATCCAGCTTCTTGATCTATTCTCCCAAGAAGCTTCATTGTAATAACTTTTGAGATATTTTGTATATTTAATTAATGGTATTATGACACAATATGTAATAGGAGTATACTCTAGAGCTCCGTAGTTAGTTATTCGAGGATACTAGTATATTTTGATGTATGATTGTTACCTTTTGGGTACTTTTGTTCCTTGGTGATGTGAGATGCATCTTTTGATCATTAAGGAACAAGAGAAATATAAAAAATGATAATAGAAAAGATATGATTGATATTTAATTATATGTATGGACATGATCATTGTATGATAATATATGATGCTGTAAATGATATAATTTGTATGAGATTCATGATTTGTGAGTTCTACGGGTTTATGGTGGCCTTAAGCCTACCCTTGCCCTAGGACCGTCGCACCACTGGAGTTGGGGTGTGACAATTTCATGAATCAACAATATGTGATTGAATTAAGAATTAAATTAGTATTTTGATTAAATATCTTAAACTATGAATATGTAAGTATGAATTTAAACATGTTAATTGATGAAAACATTATTTACATAAATTTATTTGTTATTTGCAATATTTTTGTGCTTGTACTTGTTTGTATAGACTAACTATGTTAGGGTTGGCATTGGTTCAGTTTGGTTGGTTTGAAGGGTTGTTATAAAATCAAACCAATATCTTCGGTTTGAAAAATTCTCAAACTAAACCAAACCATTATTATAGCCAAACCATCTATTTGATTTCAGTTTGGTTTGATTTGAATATCATCGGTTTGTCAATTTCAAATCAAAGAATTTTTTAAATCGTCATTATTTTATTATAAATTTAGAGAAAAATATCGATAAAGTATCAGTAATAAAAAAATTCAAAAATAGTTCAATATTGTACAATCCAAAACTTATCTATTGCATTAATTAACACATCCAAAATTTGTATTTTTCTCAAGAATTAGACTTTTTTTTATTTATATTTAGTTAATTTTTAGAATGGTAATTTGTTTAAATTTAATTAATATTAGGTTTAAAAAAATATGGTTATATATAAAATAAAATATATTTAATTGTAATAGTAATAATAAATATATAAACTTTTGCTTGGTTTGATTTGAAATCGAATAAAAAATGCTCACTCTATAACTAAACCGAACTTTCATTTTACTCTTTTTTCAAACCAAACTAAACCAAATAAATTTTGAAACCATCGGTTTTAGTTTGGTTTGGTCGGTTTGATCGGTTCAGTCGAGTTTGGCTTCGACCCCCCAAAACCATGTAAGATTCCTCATGGAGGAATGAATGACATAAGGCTAATAAGGCCAAGTATTTATCGAGGCTAATGTGGCAAAAATATTTGTTAAGGCGCCAACAACTAGTGCAATAGCTCTACTGGACCTATTGGTTTATTATGTGGCCAACCACCACTTGTGACTATATGAAAGGGATACTGCCCGATGGCTTTGTACTAAAGGTGCTCCACTTGAACACTTTGGGAGATATATTGGGGTATCCTCATTCGCAAGGACCCTTAAACCTTAAGCCCAACTTCAGCCCATATAATGACCTAGTAATTTTCCTTAGGATATCCATAATAATTTTCGTGCATGATCCAAAATTATCTTGATGTATAAGACCTATTGCATATGGTAACATTTCACTCTCCATTAAGCAAAGGTTGAAATCATATAAGGCTTATATAGCTCATTATTTTAGATCGAGTCTGTATGTTCATTACATGAGAAAGAACAACTATTCAATAGACTGAATATTTTGCTAAAGCCCACCTAGGTAAAATGAAAAGACCTTATGGGAGGAAGAAAGGTGGAGGCATGACCCAATGCATTTCCCTTTGGAGGAATGGATAGATGAATGGATGAATGAATGAATTGCTGAAATTGTTTTCTTCCCTTTATAATTGCATCATGCATCATGCACAAATCTAACTAATGAACTTCATGTAGCCATTTGGGTTAATATTTCTAAAAATTTCTAAGTCTAAGTCACTTAATCCTTCAATGTGAGAGAGGGAAAGGGAAATGAGTGAAAAGGATAATTCACCATATAAGATTCAAAGAATAGAAAAAGAGGAGATTGATTTGGAAGGTTATGATGTTGGTGCTGACAATAACTTTGAAAATCATGAATCATGAATTAGAGGACTGGGATACCGAAGATTGGTATGAGGAAATAGAACAGTTAGCTGATATCCATGACAAATCCTTGGAAAAAATGATAGAGGAAGATACTTATGATCTATAAAAGGAAAGAATAGTTTAATTCTCTTTCTTTGAAAATTCTTTTTACTATGAATATCTATTTACTAGGTTTAAATAGTGGAGGAATGGAGTAATAGCTGAGGTTAAAGCATTCAAAAATGACATGGTTGGGCTTTATTATGTTTTATGTGTTGAGGTTATATCTAGTGGAGACCTTGAAGAAAATAGAGAGGATAAGGATGAGGAAGATCTAGAAGAAGAAGATCCAGAAGAAGATGAAGATTAAATAATAGGCGAATCAGTTATTTTGTTAGAGTAATAACTCGAATCTTGAAATAAAACAAAAGTTATAATAAAACACACTGACCATTTTTGCAATCCAAATTGAGTGTCTATTCATCATATTCCTTCATCTCTGAATATTTGAACATAAGTGAGTCAAATAAATAGAAAATGCCATGCCACCTTCTTCTTCTTCTTCCTAAATTAATTGATGAAGTTAAGAGTGACAAGGTCTTAGGACTTAGACTGATGGAAATATGAAACGTTAGTTGTATCACACATTCATACATTCATAGCAAGTTGGCTTTGTAGCCATAAAAATTGCTATGTAAAAAGATGGAACAAGCTCACACCACTTGGTATGGAGAAATAGGAAGATTGAAAAGGAAAGTTGGGGAAGGAAGCCTTGACCTAACTATGATTCATAAGAAATTGGATTGGACTCCATTATTAGATAGGATCTCCAAGCCTTTGCCCGACTTGTCCATAAGAGATATCATTGTACAAAAGAGTTTCTCTTTTGATCTCAAAGTTAGACCTAGTGAAATAATTGCTAAAATGGCATATGAAGGAAATAAGTAAGAGCAACTTGAACATGCCACTAAAAAGATATTAAATTGTGGAATTTATGACTACCCTTGAGGCTCATCTGTAAGAATAATTGGAGCAAGTCCTTCCATGACTAATAAATGTCAAGAATGGAACTCAAGAATCAAGTTACAATGGAAATGAAACTAAATATCCTAATGTCAATAAGGTGGTGGATATTAATGATATCAATTGATGTGAGTTTATGTCTTGATTATAATTCTGTAAAATGGTTTGGCAAAATTCTGTGTGTGTGATGAGTTGTGTCTATTTGAGCAAGGCTGGTCTGGTTGAGAGTTTCTGCAGGGATGCAGTGTCTATTTGAAATTACTGGGAATGACTAAGGTAGAATGAGCTGAAGGTATGAACATAAAAAAATGTTCCTTTGTGTGTTGTAAAGATGACTGTAAAATTTCAAAATTTTTGGATAAGTGTATCTCAGTGTAGAGTGGGTTTTATCAGACCTATTCGGAGAGATTCTAAGGCAGCAAGTCTGGGTGACCTTTGGAGAGTCACCATGGTCTTTGCGTTGGTCATTTTGATTTGAAATTTTGATATGTTGTGACCCTGCATGTTGATTATAAGTGATAAAAAGAATTAGTAAGTTTGGATATTTGTAGCTCATTTGCTAGCTGGCTAAGTGTGGGATGTTCAGGCAGGGTTTTAACTTTGAGGAATTTTTGTTATGGCCAGCCAGCAAAATGAGAGGAGGCATTTTGCAAAGTGGAAAAATGGCGAAGTGGCGAGGTGAGTTTGCCAAAGTGGCAATTCACGAAGAGGAAGTTGGTAAAGAGCTTTGGCGAAGAGGAATAGGCGAAGAGGCATTATGCGAAGAGGAAATGTGCGAAGTGTCAGTTCGCGAAGAAGCGGAGAAGCAAAGAAGAAAAGAGGCGAAGAAGCTTTGCCGAGATGGCATATGTGAGGAAGAGCTCGCCAGGAGAGTCTGGCGAGGCAGCATGCACGAGGTAGCATATGCGAGCTAGAATAGCGGGGAGGCAATGCCGGATCAAGTTTGGCGAGTTGGAAAGTGCGAGATGGGAAATACGAAGTGGGAATGGCGAGCTGGTTAGGCGAGGTAGCTTTGCCGAGGCAGGTCTGGTGAGGCGAGATGGCTAGCGTGTTTCTAGGACAATGTTTTATTTAAACCCAGCAGCCCCCCAATAGCGTTTCACGATTTTTCTTTCTTCTTCCTTCGATTAAATTCAGTCTTTTTCTCATATTAGTTTCATTTTATATTCTAAGGCATTAATACTCAAATTAATGCATTAGACTTCTAGATTAGTCAATATTAAGGCAGAAATCATCAGATTTGAGCAGTAATCTCAGAAATTTCAGTTTGAAAGAAATAAGGTAAATTTTCTTCCTAAGCTATTTTCTTTAGATTTATTTAAGTCTATGAGCTAGGATAATTAATACTGGGTATACAGAATTTATTGCTAGTGATCTGAAGCTATTAATGGTAATTAATGTGGGAAAAATCAATTTGGTGAAACTGCCATGAACAGTAACTCTGAAAATTAAATGCAGATTTTCTTTAAAGGATAAATAAAAATTGTTATTAGGAATCAAGAATAGAGACTCTAAGATAATTAATTAATGGGAAATCATGTTGAATATTAATGGTTTGGAGAAATCCTAATTTTGTATATTTGGGGAATTTCTTAGGAGGAGAAATTCGAATTGAGTGAGGAATTATAAGTGGGCAAATTGCTAAGAGGAATTTAAGAGAAATTGTGTAAGAGGTAAGTATGAACATCCCATTTGATTATTGTTCTTTGAAATTAAAATGACCAAAGTATTTTTATATTTGATTATCCTATTGTGTATATATATATATACTTGTATAATGTGAATGGCTTGATCAATATTCTTAGATTAAGTTCATATGTTTCTTGCTTGTGAACCCGATTTGAATGATGTTATATGATGATGGTCTTGCGACCAATATACTTCCTATGAGATTGAAACCCATGACCCATGGATAGAATGCTCTTCCCAATGAGAGTAAATTCATTAGTCCATTGTGCACTTTGAGAGCCCAGCTGATAGGGTTTTTATCAGTGTTCTACCTAGAGGGGGGCCATGAGCTCTAGGCGCATGCCTGGCCAAGCATGCGTGCACGTTAAGGTAGCAAAGCTACTAATACGTATGTTATGATATGAGATCAGTTCTACTAGATGAGATTTGATAATGCCATTCTTTGTGGGCCTTCTATGTTCTAAATATGAACCATGATTTGATATAGCCAATTTATTGTTAGAACCATGTTTCCTTCAAGCAAAGTTTATGATTTCTTTCGTACCTATATGTATAATTATTTGTTCATGACCATGATTCGATATTCAGTTCTTATTATATAATGTTCATTTCTTACTGAGTTAAAGGCTCACTCCTCTTTTGTGGATTTCAGGTGATAGCATAGCTCGTGAGGGAGCTAATAGAGAGGATCGGGCTTCTTGACTTGTTTATTCCAAGAAGCTTCATTGTAATAATTCTTTTGAGATGTTTTGTATATTTAATTAATGGTATTATGATACAATATGTATTGGAGTAT
>CANXYC010573741.1:0-13406 GCA_948193065.1 Aleurites moluccanus | reverse complement strand
TTCTTTATTATCTTTTTAGTTTGAATCATAGAAAGGAAATTGATTCTAATTCCATAACTATCATTTTAGAATTTAAATTTTGGCAATCAAAATATGACTTCCTTCTCATAACAATCAATGATTACTCAATGGACAGTTTACTATTCAATACTAAATATTACATTAATAGCAACACAGATAACTCTATCAAATTAACAAGTAAACATTATCATAATTTAAATATTACATCTCAAATAACCATAATTTACTTATACATTTTTCCCCATAAGTGCAATTGTCTCTAAGATACATTTGATAACTTAACTTTCTCTCTATTTACTATTGCAAACCAAGTGTGTATAGTACCAAAGTCAATCAATACATCTGTTACATCATTCCTTATTTAAGTCACCTATATCAACATTATCAGATCTCTGTGTCTCCTGAGTGTTAACAACAGAAACCCTTTTCTGGCCCCTACTAGCTGAAGCCTGACTACCACTAGAAATCTATTTTCCCTTGCCTCTACCTCTAGTTGTAGTCTCTCTATCCACATTCTAACTGGTTTGTACCACTGGCTATAAAACTGTGACTAATGGCTGCTGATCAGCCCTCAAAGGACACCTGTTAACAAAGTGACCCTGTTGGCCACACTTCAAACATGCACTAGTCTGCCTCCAACACTCCCCTTCATGTCTCCGACCACAAGACCCACAAACTGGCTTACCAGATGCCCGTGCCATTGGTCTAGAAGAACCTTATGAGAAATTAGGTATAGGTCGTACAACAGGTGGTCCCCTACTCCGCAATCTCTTCCTCTGTCTACCCCCAGATGATCCTTGCTCCATTCGGGGTACCGACTCTACCTGTCTAAGATGGGAGCTGCTATCCCCCTTCCTAGCCTGTGATTCTGGACCACCCTTCCTCTTTTGTTCCCTCTTAGCTTCCTTAGTCTTATACTTTTCCTCTATCTGTGTAGCCTTGTCAATTACTGTAGTCAAAGAAGGGAAATTAGTAGTTAACAATGCATAATGAGGTGCATCACGTAAACCCCTCCGGAATCTACTAATCATATCAGCCTCTATCGGTACTAAATGAGCAGCATATCTACTCGACCGAATAGACTCCTCAGCATACTCTTCTACTGATCGGTCCCCCCTGCTCAAGTTGCTCAAATCTAGCCAAATTACGGGCTCAAACACCCTCAACGATAAACTCCTCAATTAAACCCTGTCGGAACTCTGCCCAAGTAGGTGGGTGCTCTCCATATAGCCTGATCTCTATATGTCTCAAGAACCAAGTCCAGGCCTTACCCTTTAACAATAAACCCATCAACTCCACTGCTCTCAACTCAGAACAAGGTAATCTCCTCACTACCTTCTCTACTTCCTCCAAGAAGTCAATCGGATTCGTATCTCCATCCCCTCTGAACTCTGGTAAGTTTAGCTTCAGAAAGCTAAACATAGAAACTCCTTCCTCATCTATCTCTCTTCTGCCTCCCTGTACAACTGGCTCCCTCTGAGCCCCCACTGGCTGCACAGGAGCCTGTGCCACTGCCTCAGGTACTAATGGTGGAGGTACCACTGTAGGAGCAGGCGCTGGTTGTGCCTACTGTCTCTCCCTCCTCAAATCAGCTAACTCCCTCCTTAACTCCATCATATCTCTCATCATCTCTACCCTCCATAGGTCATCTTCCCTCAATGTGTCCTCTGTAGTCCGTCAGGATTGAGATGGACCCTCTGGTATACTAATTTCCCTTACTAAGGACTCATTGGAGGCAATCCTAACCTCCCTGGTATCTCTGTCTCTGCTGTCAGACATCTATATAATCTGTAATATGTCAAGAAAATACAAAAATGGTTTCAGAATATAGTAAAAATGCAGAATAATGACATATAACAGACAATGACAGCAATAGATGATAAAGGAAATCCTATGCTCCATGGTATACTTAATTCAACCCCATTCTGTAACTAATCACTATTCCTCTGTAATTTCTATCACTATTCATCTGTTACCTAGATTCACATTCTGTAAACCTAGTGCTCTGATACCACCTCTATCACGACCTTGTTTTCCAGACTGCGACGGTCCTAGGGCATAGGAAATGCCAATGGCGACCGGCACCTGTAGAACCCAGTACCATATGCATAATTTAGAAACCTCAATTATTTATTCATTTATTAATTACCATTCATTATGCAATTCTGTAACTCATTATGTTATCCTATCAAGCATTCTGCAGTTGGCTGTACATTCATATATAACATCAAAAACCATCATATAACTCAAAATATAGTTATCAATATGTCATATATTATATTCATATCCTAACTAACCCATACATACCCATGAAGCAGCTAGATAAAGAAACCTCAAATATAAATACAGAAATACAAAATTTATACAGAATAAACTGCAGCAAAAATTCATGGAAGATAGATGACGGGATTCTATAACTTACTCCTTTCCTGAAATGGGGAAACAAACAAAAAGATGAGTATGAAAGATACTCAGTGAATTTACATGCATCGCAATGAAATATAAGCTCGATAATGGTTTATACAGGATAGAGAACAATAACTCAAGTTAAATCATAAGAATTACAGAATCAGTGTCGGTAAAGGTATGAAATAACAATGGAAATATACAATTAGAGCAAACATCATGATAGACAGATAAAAGGGCCTCGTACTCGCGGACTATGTATAATCTCATAGTCTCTTACATATCACATAATCATAAGACTGATCAGGTCCTATGGCTAGAACCATAAACCCTTCCCAGCTAGGGCATCAAAGTTAATGTGCACATTGCCAACAGTATGTACCCACTACCCTATCGGTAAGGCAGCTCTGTCAACCACAATTAGGCAAATAGAAAAAAGTCACATCTCAATTGATACCATTATGCAACAATGGTACCCTCATAGTCAATATGGTTAAAATCAATCAAATCACATGAGATATGAATCAATGGCATAATGAATCATAACAATTAGGCAAGAATATCTGTTAGGATAAACAATAAAGATAAGGTACAAGAGTTGGTTCGGTGGCCTAAACCGATAGGTCAATTGGCATACCATTATCGGTAATGACAATGGTATTCAATTGGTAGGCCTATGGCATACAAAACACTAAGCCAATGACAAATAAACAAGGCAAATTATTAAACACAAGGTGACATACAATGGCAAGCTAATAAGTTAGGGTTCGGAGCGAAATTGGCTTGCCGATTCAATCCAATAACAAGGTACATTGTTCAATAACACAAGGGTATCAAAAGCAAGATTAAACAACCTTAAATTAGGGTCAAATTGGCAAGGAAAAATCAAAGAAAATCAAGCAATTCAATAGGCAAATTTAGGCTAGGTTGGTCCGGCCACAAGGGATATTTTGCAAATGGTTTCCAATTCTCAATTTAATGATTCAAACACAATATTTGATGCAATGTAAACTCACCAATTGATCCAATTAGCCAATGTGCACTCCAATTGCACCAATTCCACCAAAACTCCCCAAATTTGCTACTTTGAAAACTCAAATTCCAAATTCTCCAATTATACATCAAATTAACCATAAATTATGTTCATTCATATCCAATTGATCATTTCTAACATCAATTTGAAATTCCTAATAATAATTCAACATATTCAATCTTACAACTTAAATTTCAACATTCAAATTGAAAATTCAATTAAATTTGGATAATCTAATTCAATTAAACACTAAACCCATTGAATTGAACCTAAAATAACAGTAAAACATTAATCAAACTAAACAAATGAACTACTTTACCTCTAAGCTCTTTCATGGCTGAAATTTCAAAGTAATATGCCCTCCCAATCCTTTGCTTTAATTAACAAATTAAGGCTAGAAATGAGTTAAGCTAATTGAGTAGATAAGCTTTCTATCAAATTTTGTTGAATTTGGTTAAGAAATGAAGAAGTTATGAATTAAAGAATGGAAGGTGAAGAAACGGCAATGGAGGAAGAAATGGTGAAGAAGAAGAAAAGAAATGGTGCCATGAATTACAGCCCATATAAGATAAAAATGAGTGCCAAATTACAACTTAATCCCTTAAGTTTCAATCTTTGCATTTTGGTCCATAAATCTTCTGAAATTTATTCTGAAAGTTCTGTTAAGATTTTGATACCAGTGTATAAAGGAAATATGCTTATTTTAATTTATCCTTATTTATAAAAATAGTTCTGGAGTCATTCTATAACTCCAACCGATCCATTTCCACTATTCACCTTGAATTACCCTTTATTTACCAAAACGCCATTGTTTACTTTTCAGTGTTCCTAATTGATTTTCACTTCTTTATTTTTACCAAAATTACACATAAATTATGGTCATATTTTACCCCCAAGCTAACTTCAGAAATTCTTCTGTTGACCGGACTGCTAATTTCTCGGCAGTGTCTCGACACCGCCAGTTTCCGGAAAAGTGTCAAATTTACTTTCTAACTGTGTCTCTAAAATTATTCCCCATCAATTTAAGACTAATGGACCATATACTGAGCATTTATTCATACACATAAGTTAGGAATTTGTAGGGTATTACATTCATACATATGGGTAATAAGAGAACAAAAATAATGATATTTATTGATAAAAAGAAAGTATGGAAAAGTGTTATGAATGATGAAAAATCAATAGAATAGCAAAATCATAAATAAATGGAACTTCAGATACATTTTAGGAAACCACTTGTCTAGAACCCAGAATCCTATCAAAGGCTATAGCTTTAAGCTTATTCACTTCCCATAATGATATTTGAAACTGAATAGAATTTACATAATTTATTATAAAATACTTTAGGGTCAAATGTATAAATATCAAAAGTTTTGGGGTAGAAAATCTAATTTCTAAAATTTCCTACCTATATAAGTCATACTAAGCCATTTTTCCATCAAACTTCCTCATCTTCTCCTTTCACCTTCTATGGTCAAACCATGTTAAGCATTTTTTTACCCATTTGTCATGCAATTTTTCAAAGAAAAACCATAGAAAACTTTATCAAACACCTAAAACAACTTAAGATCATCAAGAATTCAACCAAAACTTCAAGATTTCTTCATATGAAGATTTCGGCCTATACCTCAACTCAAGGTAATTTGATGTTTTCTTCATCCTTTTAAGTTAATTAGATGTTTTAGATGATGAATTAAGTGATTTTAGCAATTAATTATATCAATTTGTTCAATTTGATGGAAAATTCCAAATCCAAACCCTAAATAGGCTATGTAAAGAACCAAACCCTAAATTAAGCTTCCATAATCTATAATTAAGTTAGAATATATTTAACTATATTCATTAGAAGCTAAAATGGTGATAGTTTTGGTGAAGAAACAAAGGAATAGTATAGTTATCGTTTTTGCCTCCTTTGAAGGAAGTTGGTGTTTCAAGCTTCATTTTGGCAATTTGAAGGCATAGGTGAGTTTGATATACATCATTTTACATGCCTAAAGTGATAAAATGAATTATAGAAACCATTTGTGAAAAACCCATTTTGGCCGAACCATATTATGTAATTTCCTTTAAATTTTTTCTTTGATTTTCTTTGGTTTTTGAAGCCTATTTTGATCCATATGGTATAGTTATTTATTGGATTTGAATTGCCTATTGAATTACTTATATTGTAAGCTTGTTGATTTTTATTTGGGCATTGTTGAAATTCCATCAAAACATGGCTTGAAAGTTGCACACCAAGTATTTGTTAAAATGCCTAAATGAATTCTTCATTGGCCTACCAAGCCAATGCCATCGTCGCTAGTGATGTTGGCTAGCCAATTACGCCAATGTAACTAACATTGGTTGACCACTTTTGTGTCCAACCCTTACTTGAATGTCATATCAATTGTTATACCAAACAATGCTTCCATTGCTTATATATGTTTAATTGATGACACCGATTGAGTAATATGTAACTTATACGTTCATTGATGAATACATTGTTCTTTATCTATTTCTATTGATTACTTTCCTTAATTAATGTTCCTTTCACATTATTATATGTTGATTTGATAAAGCTACTTTACCGAAGGGGTAGTAGGCGAGTACCGTGAGTATTGTGCACAATGAATACTATGGACCTGAGTTGGGAAGGGTTAATTTCCTAACCATAAGGTTTGACCCGCCTTATATTATTTACATATGATTTACATAATGTTATATGTGTTAAGTCTCATTATCTATCATTTCCATATGACTTATTATATTTATGACATGCCTATTTAATACTGTCAATTATTGTTATCCAATTCTTCCACTTATGGCATTTGATTTGCAAGCCTGATACTTAATATTTGTTTATCCTATTTTCTTGTTGATTACTTAACCCAAATGCAATGTGATGTGTATTGAGCTCACTTAGTATTTTTATATTCACTCTATAATGGTTTAATATTTTCAGGTCAGGAGTAGAGAATGGGTTCTAAGTCTTCTTCTTCTATGAAACCGACAGACTTATTTTGTAATGTAAATACTAGTATTCTGTATCTGTGTAATATTTAGTAGCTCCATGGTTTGTAACTGATTACATATATAAATATAAATTATATTTATTATATGGATAATAAGACAGAGTAGTAGCTGAATTATAGAGCATAGATCATAAAGTAATTAATTAAGTGACAGTAAAAGATAAATGGATATGTTAGGGGGTTCTACGGATATTGGTTGTTTTAGACTGATCCCACTTCTAGGATTGTCATATTCCAATTTTGGGACGTGACAACATCTCTTTTCAAACACATGCGCAAAGGAGCCCCAAAGGCAATTAACTACTATCCCTCTAGTGGGAACAAATAAACAATCATTTATTTGGCAAGAGAATAGTATCAAATCCCTTTAGTGGCAGAATACTATATGATCCTTCTTGTGGGAGAATACTGTCTATATCTATCATTCCTCTGATGTAAGAATAGTATATGAACCCTCTTGTAAAATCTCAATTTTTATATAAGAATAATTAGTAGTACAATAATGAATAAATAATAATAATAACAAATTTCTACATAAGGATAATTAGTAGTACAATAATGAATAAATAATAATAAAAATAACAAAACAAATAGGGTGTCAAAAGGGTTCATTCTCTTAACTAAATGAGTATTTTAGCATGTCATTAGCCATTCAGCTAGCTCAAACTTACTTTGTATTTTTATTTATGAAATTATTCATTAATGATATTGAAATTATTCACTTTATATATTCTTTAATTATAGAAAATCAAATTGGGTTCTTTTAGTCGGCGAAAGATAAAAAGAAAAAGAAAAATAAAGAGAAAAACACAGGGGGAGAGAACAAAAGTTGAGAGAGACAGAGAGGAAAACACTCGTCATTACCAAACCACCATAAAACTACTCACTACCGAAAAATACTTCTATACCCATTTAGCCTTGGTTTGCTAGAAAAACTCAAAGGAAAGAAAGGAAATTAAGAGGAGAAACAGAAAATAAAGAGAAGAGAAAGGGAAAAGGACAGCAAGAAAGGATAAGAAAAATTAGAGACAAAAGAAGAAGAAGAAGATAGAAAAAAGAAGGAAGAAAGGAAAAGAAAGAAAGAAAGAAGAAGGCTATGAGTGAACAAGGTAAAATTTCTTTAATCCTTCAATTTTTAATAGTTTGTTCCTAAATTTAGTCTTTAGTAAGTGAATTTAATCAAAATTGTTAAAGTATTTTGAGACTTAGAACTTCAATTTGCTTAATTTAGGCTTTAAATTATCAATTTTGGTGATTTAGATATATTTTCTATGTAATTAGATTGTTTATGGCCCTTAAAGCTAATTTTGGGCTTTTCTTTAGCAAGTTGAGTTAAGAGGTACATCAAATTTCTATTAGAAACAAGCACTTAAGGATTTTGTTATATATGTGAATATTTTAGCAAGATATATGTGGAGTTGCAGGTGATAATTGTTAAATAATGTTTTGAGAAAAAAATAAATATAATTTGTATTTGTTACCTGTTATCTAGAAATTCCTTTTATAACATATACTAACTATGTGATAATTATGGTTAATGAGAAATATTGAGTCACAGGTAAGTTTTATTTCTTAGGGAGTTTGTTTTGTTTACATGTTAACTAGTCTATATGGTTGGACATTGTTCATGATTCTATAGTTGGAATGAGATAATTTGATTTTACTTACTCGGAGTTTAGCAAGAAACCTCAAAAGAAAATAATCAATCATGCAAGATAGATGCATGAGGTTGCTAAATCTTATAATTTTATTTTTATTTGATGAAAATAAAAATATTTGAGAAGTTGAAATATAGATAAAAAATGAGAATGTACAAGGCTTGTTTTTAGTTGATGAATGTTTCTGTCATGTCCAACATTAGGAGGCATGATGGTCATAGGGAACCTAAGGTCACCAGACACCCATAAAACCCTTAAACATGTCAATCATCAATCATTTATTAATATTCAAATTTCATTTAACAATTATTAATCTTACAGAAATTTTATAGAGTCTCCTTTGTATTTTTAAAGTAATTTCCAATATGAATAGTACTCAACTCATATTTCAATAATTTTTCAAAGTTCACAACCTGCATAAAAATTTACACTCCCAATTTTCACCATCCTTATATCCTCAACTCCACAGTCTAAATAGGTATATATGGCACTTCTATATATTTATTTTATACATATCATGTCATAATCATATTTTAGCATTATCATTATCAGTATTACTGTCTTTATCATTGTCATTATCATTACCATTTGTTATGCCTTACTCATATTGCATTAATTATTTGTTAAGTTTCAATAACAGGTCATATCACATTTTAATATCATTCATACTTACACATGCTAAGTAAAATGTGTTCTTATGATATTACACATATAAAGATAGTCGGTACTATCTATGCCCCTGATTATACACATGGAGCTCTAGAGTATAAACATATTGACTCCATAAAAGAAAATTTACATATTGACTTCAAGTCCCAAGTACGGAGGAGAAAATTGACTTGGGAAGTAGCTCCTATTACTTCTTTCCTATAAAATAATGAAATAACCACATATGAGTATAACATACTCAGTGAGTTAAGTATACATCATTCAAACTTAAGGTCAGGTAAATAACTATATGATAAGTTAATAGAAGTTAAGTAATAATGAATGCGATAAATGGATGCGAGTATAATTAATTGGCATAATAAAAAACTAATAATTTGCACACCAGATGCCAAAAATAAGGAGAATGGTTAACAATGCTAGCAGTGACAAATAACAAAGAAGTAGGGAAAGAGTTTCAACGGTAAGCAATATAGAAATAAAAGAAAGAAATATATAACTATGGTAGACAGTGCCAACAATGGTTGGTAAGTATCATATCAGTATGTGAAAGTGATAGATGAAGGGACAATAATAGTAATAATATATCAGTATTAGTGAATTACATAAGGTGGGTTAGGCCTTATGACTAGGACAAATCTCTTCCTAGTTAGGGTAAACGGTATAAAGAGTCCATTGGGCACAATGCTGATAGTATTTACCCACTACCCTGTCAGTGCGGTGGCTCTGTTAGGTCCACATAAGCAGTAAATTTCAATGACAAATCAAGTATTCATTAGAATCATTTAGGTACAATGAACAATCAATAGGTAAACATGGCTTGTTTATCAATCGGTATCAATACAATTTGATGAACATGTGTCAGTTTCGTTCTTGGCATCAGGGTGGTTATCCAGCAATATGCATTAAGGCACATGAATTAATATTTGGTGTGCACAACAGTTAAGGTATCATGGTGTAAGTCAATCAAACTCAATGTCACAAATCAAGTTCTCAAGGTCAAGCAATACAATAAGCAATTCATTCTCAATTAAAATTTAATAGCAATAGATTACATTAGGCTTGGTAATTCAAATATGATCAATAGAAATAATAATGAGACATTCAATCGTGAAGGTATAAAGCTCAAGGAAAATTTAGTAATTCAATTTATGGATAGGCAAAATGATGTATACATAACTCACCTTGTTAAATAACTTCACGAATTCTCTTCACTTCCTCACTTGGATCTTCCACTTACATCATCCCCATCCTTTAATGCTACACATCAATTGAGCATTAAAATTAGTATTTATTTATACGTACATATTATTCTTAATTTTAGTTTACTTAATACTCATATATTCCTTAACATAGGGTTATGGTTTTTAAACTTTTACTTGTTTTCCTCATTCTGTCAGTCTGTGTTCTTCTGCCTATAACTCATGCTATACATATCTAGTTTCTTTGATTCTTTTTCCTAATTAAACTAGACATTTAAGATTCTAACATATCCAAATTTCAGACATGTTCAATTAATACATAGCATATGGTGATAGTTTAAATTCAACCTCACTATCAACCCTGTTGTCCTGCACTACGATCCGGGCAGTCTCTACTAATTTGGCTACATATCATAAAATACTAATCCAATGACAAATACAGACCTCTAGATAAGATATAAATAAATACTTTTTATGTTAAATACTTAACCTAATTCAGTCTCTGATGTTCTTTAAAATTAAAATACAGTAGCCTTTTTGTGAAATCCTATGTCCGAGTCAGCCTCTATTTTTACTTATTATCTCTTCCCTTATTTCAAATTTTTCAAATTTCTTTCACAGACATATAAATTAATATATATCTACAATTTGTATATTTTAAACTTAAGTAAATTCGGTTATTAAGGTCACAGAATCACATATCAAATTTACTACTTCTATATATAGTCTGAATTTCTTAATTCATACATATCAATCTTTACTTCACCTATTTAGTTCTTAGCATATAACTTTAAAACTAAACCTTAATTCCTTAATCATAGTTACATATAATCTCATGTCTTTCTCAAATCAATACATTCAATAATTATTCAATCTATAAATAACATTGAACAAGTAAAACATCAAGAAAGCATAATTTTACCTTAATCAAAACTTCATTCTTCCTTATCACCTTTGAAATCTTCCTTCTCTTCTTTCTTTACTTTTCCTTTTCCTACACAATCTTCACTTCCTAATCACCTTCTCACCCTTATATTAATTTCACTATAGGCTTCTATAGAGAAATCCCATCATAAATTTACTTTAGAGGAAAGGTTTCAGTGAAGAAAGTTGGAAAAATCACAAAGGGAGATTTTGGTGTGTAGGTTTGGCCAACCAAGGAAATTTGGTGTAAAAATATTATTTTCCAATACTTAACTTTTATTCTTAGGTTTTTATACAAGTACAATAAAAATTAGGTTTTTATACAAGTACAATAAAAATCTAACACAAAAAGAAATAGTTTTTGATAGAGAAATTGAGAAAATTCTAGAAAAGTTGAGACATTTTCTTTTGTAAAATAAACATATGCTTTACTTATCCTTTTAAATTATCTATAATTTAAACAAACAAAATTTTAACTCTATTTACTATTTCATAGACGGATGGACTTATTAAAGAAATGGTAATTTATTTTGTCTGTTAGTTACTTAAGAAAACAATAAAAAGAATGAAGATAAGTGTAAAGATTTTTGCTTCATCTAAATTTTGACATGTGTAAAGTTTACTTAATTTTTTTTTTACACAAATAAACAAACAAAAATTTGGCTATTTGATATCCATTTGGTTAGCCTACAAGTGTCAATAAAAGGCATGGATTTTGGCTTTTTCACATATATAAAAGATGATAAAATTTGGTGAGTCTTATTTGCCTTTAATTTGGAAATTTTACTTTTTCTCCCTAATCACTTTAGTCATTTGCAATTTCATTCTCTTTTCATTCTAATCAATTTCTACATAGCTCTTCGTCATTATTAATCATCTAATATTAACTCCCATTTACTTGATTTAACGGTCCATCACTACCTCTACAGTTGTTTATGATTTTTTTTTGTGGGGTAAATTTAAATTTAAATTATTAATTTTTGTTTGGCTTGAAGTGAGTACTTTTTTTTTAAGGTGAGTTTAATTTAATTAATCCCATTTTGATTCTTCAAATTTGTATGCCAAATTAAAGAGTAATTTTAATTTTGAAGTTAAAATAAATTAGAGTTGGAATAAAAATTATCAAACTTAGAGTTGGAATAAAAATTATCAAACTTTGAACCCTAAAATTAAGTGATTTTAATTTAAATTTACAGCTAAGGTCGATGATCCCTTTGATAATTTCTAAGAAGTGTAAAATCTGAGCCTATAAAAAATAATAAAATTATATTTACAAGCTTTTGCTATTTTTATTTATGGTTTTTTTTTTTTTTTTTTTTTTTGTATTTGTTTCTTTTTTTTAAGGATTTGCTGGGTTTATTTTTTAAAAAAGTTGAAAGTGGTTATGTAACACCTCAGTCTAAGTTGGACCTAACCATTGGATAACCTTAGGGGGAGGTTTTTCTTTTCTTTTGAATGTGTTATTATTATGCATTTTATGTATGAAATTGGTAGTTATGCATGTTATTTGATTTGATTTTAGGCATAGAAGTGGTCTAGAGGCTGTTAGGACTTAATCGAGAAATTTTGAGTTTTTGATGAACTAGGGGCAAAATGGTCATTTTTCGCCCATCGGATTTTAATGGATTTAATATCATATTTGGAGGTAGAAAAGAATTTAAAGACTTGACAATGATGTTATTTAATTTATTTGAGTAACAGATAGAGAAATAAACTCGATTGAAAAATGGTTCCCGGCAAGCTGTGCAATTTCGGTGCTTCGGTTGCATTAGGGGTATTTTGGTCTTTTCTTTTATAATATGGAGTTATAGAGTGTGTGCAACCCTATGGTATTAGTTTAGACTTGATTAAATCTAACCATTGGATCAAATGATGAAGAAATGGATGGTTAGATGAGTAGGTTGTAAATTTGCTATCATAAGCTCGAAGTATAGGATTTTTGTCATTGGTTTTGGATTTGGTGTGTCAAATGTATATGGTATCCATCTTAGTTGACTTTGGATGAACCAATAGTATGAAAGTAAGAAGATTGTATGGTTGGATGACTAGGTTTCACTAAAATTACTATGAAACCTAAACCATTGGATCCCATCTTTAGTATTTGGATAAATTTCTCCCACCACACCTTTTGTCTTCATCTTCCTTAGCAAAATTCAGCCAAAAACTCCATTGAAGCTTCATCTTTTGGTTCGGCCATAAGCCACCCCTCCCATTTCTTATTATTTTCTTTCCATTTTTAATAGAATTAGATATATTCTATCATCCTAAACACTAATCTAGCCTTAGATTTCAAAGAAAAATCCATTAAGGCAACCAAATAATTCAAGGAAGATTTGAAAGAAAATTTGGTAAGTTGTTAGTTTTTGAGTTTTATTGGTTCTATAATGCTTATATGATGTTCCTTATTAATATTTATGGATTAGAATTCATTTTGTGTGGTTGGAATTCAAAATAATGGTTTGAAACCCTAATAGGAAGAACATTA